>CM042396.1:4764196-4886696 GCA_023634145.1 Thymallus thymallus | reverse complement strand
TTGCTTGAAACATGTAGGTATTATAAACTCAGTCAGAGAGAGGTTGAAAATGTCAGTGAAGATACTTAGCCAGTTGGTTCGGGCATGCACTGAGAACGCATCCTGGTAATCCGTCTGGCCCTGCGGCCTTGTGAATGTTAACCTGCTTAAAGGTCCTACTCACATCGGCTATGGAGAGTGATTAAAAGGTAATAGGTGGTGCAACTCGATGTTAGGAAGGTGTTCCTAATGTTTTGTACAGTGCATGTATAAAGAGAGAGGCTGTTTCTGTGTTGTATGATTCAACACTTCTACATCTCTGCCCCACTGCGTATGTCACACCTTCAGAAGAGAAAAATCACAAAATCAGAAGAGGACAGATCCCAGAAACAGGCCAATACACTGCCAGGACAAGACAACCAAATGGCCATGACCTGCTGGTGACCCCCTAACATCCCATGGAAGTTGACTGGGATGTGCTTTTGCTCTATAAATGCTAGACAACACACACAACAAGGTTTATTGTTGTTAAACCATTCATAGCAGCTCTGAAATGGCCCAGTTACCACTTCAAATTATGGTCCAGAATTGGGCCATGTCCAAACCAGATTTCTGCCATGAAAAAGCCAGACCTTGCCCGGCAAAAGTGACTCAGCAATTATGGGAACTTGTTAGGGCCCATATATTTCAAGGCAGACCTGGCCCATAAGCAAAGTTCCAACCCTCCATTAGGACCAGATCTGGGCTATATTACTCATTATGGTGCCAGCACTAAGCCATGTGTGCCAGATCTGGGCTATATTACCCATTATGGTGCCAGCACTAAGCCATGTGTGCCAGATCTGGGCTATATTACCCATTATGGTGCCAGCACTAAGCCATGTGTGCCAGATCTGGGCTATATTACCCATTATGGTGCCAGCACTAAGCCATGTGTGCCAGATCTGGGCTATATTACTCATTATGGTGCCAGCACTAAGCCATGTGTGCCAGATCTGGGCTATATTACCCATTATGGTGCCAGCACTAAGCCATGTGTGCCAGATCTGGGCTATATTACCCATTATGGTGCCAGCACTAAGCCATGTGTGCCAGATCTGGGCTATATTACTCATTATGGTGCCAGCACTAAGCCATGTGTGCCAGATCTGGGCTATATTACCCATTATGGTGCCAGCACTAAGCCATGTGTGCCAGATCTGGGCTATATTACTCATTATGGTGCCAGCCCTAAGCCATGTGTGCCAGATCTGGGCTATATTACTCATTATGGTGCCAGCCCTAAGCCATGTGTGCCAGATCTGGGCTATATTACTCATTATGGTGCCAGCCCTAAGCCATGTGTGCCAGATCTGGGCTATATTACTCATTATGGTGCCAGCCCTAAGCCATGTGTGCCAGATCTGGGCTATATTACTCATTATGGTGCCAGCACTAAGCCATGTGTGCCAGATCTGGGCTATATTACTCATTATGGTGCCAGCCCTAACCCATGTGTGCCAGATCTGGGCTATATTACTCATTATGGTGCCAGCCCTAAGCCATGTGTGCCACCAAACAACAAGATCTGTTTTCTGTCTGAGTAAATGTTTGCTTTCTGAGTTAATGGATCAGTCTGTGAGGACAGACAGAAACAACCAGCCCAGACACACAAAGTACAGACTGTTTTAAATGATTACAAGTCAGATAGAAAGAGAAGGTGTTCCTGACACTGAGGCTCGATTCAATCAGGTTCGCTTTCGCCAACATCCGCATTATACTTCGAGTGGACATTGCCATTGGCTGCACGGTATCGCATTAAGAGAAATCCCATTCAGCCTTTTGAACACTGGAATGTGAGATGAAATCTGCACCTCGATTAGGATGATAGAAATACTAATTATTTAGTTTAAGGATTTTTAAATTTGAGCATCTTTATTTCTATATAGGTTACACATTTTCATTCTGAACTTCTATTGAGAGTGGGGAGGGTGCGGCTTTGTGACACTGATCACAAGAGCATCTGCTCACCAATGTGACGACTCCGACACAGTTCCACCTCTGACCTTGCCAAAATATCCGGGTGTCTGCTATGCGGGTGTCTGCTTTCGCCGGTTAACGCTTAGTCTGATTTAACCTAGCCCTAGGTCTCCATTTCCTATAGACTTTAAAGACCTCCCATTCCATGTCTGGTTTCGTATAAAAACCGTTATACTTAAAATACCCCCTGTACTGTAGATCCATACCTCATTCTCCTGTACAAACAGAACAATCCTTTTTAACCAGGATGGGGACCACACATGATTGGGTGCCCCATGACCTGTCTATGTAACTCATCTCTTTCTCTGTCTTTGTAGTAGGGGTTGTGAGGACTTGGTTGTGGTAAGGCCTCTTACTCCCACCTAGGGGAGGAGAGAGGCACACAACCAAGTCCTCACACCCTAACTAGGGAGATTATGATCCCCAATCAGAGACAGCTGTCTAGCGTTGTCTCTGATTGGGGATAGTATTTAGTCTCCACACACTTCCACCTGTGTGTGGATCATTGTTCCTGCTTGTCTGCCTTGTGTCATTCAGCAAGTAAGTCACTGTGTTTTTGTTCGTGTGTTTGTTTTGTTTATACTCTCCTTTTATATTGAATGCCTTGTGAGAAAACCTCATTCAATAAAAAGGATGACACTTCACCAGCGCTCTGTTTACCGTCCCATCAATCCAAACCGTGACAGAATGATCCACCACCCTGGGACGAAACAGGGGATTACTTTAGGAGATATCCTCCTCGGTATGGGGAAAATTACCGAGGAGGAGCACTCTTATTATCGTTCGGTGGAGGAAGGCTGGGGTCCGGAGCAACAGAGGCGCCGAAGACGGAGGACACGTCACCGGGCTAATGCTGAGGACCAGCCTGGAGCCCAGAAAAAACCCCAAACTGATTTTGGGGGGGGGGGCTATGGGGGTGGTCGGGGATCGAGGGAGAAGAGCCCCGACCACTGCACTCGTGGGGGTTCCAGGAGGAGCCCCTACAGCCGTGGGAGCAGGAGTACAGAGAGGAGTCGGAGGAAGACGACGACGATGTGCTTCTGTTCCCTCACTCGTGGGGGTTCCCGGAGGAACCCTCACAGGATGGGGATTGGCGGTGGAGTAAGCACGACAGGTACAGTCGTGCTCCAGCGCCAGTTCCCAGTCCGGTGCCTCCAGCGCCGGTCCAGAGTCGGAGACGGAGGAGACCGACTCAGCGCCCCAAACCATCGGTGCGAAACAATAGCCCGGTACGGCCCGCGCCTGCTCCGCGCACCAGCTCTATGGTGCGTGTCTCCAGCCCGGTGCGACCCGTGCCAGCTCAACGCACCAACCCAACGGTGCGTTTCCCCAGCCAGGTACAGCCCGTTCCAGCTAATCGCACCAGACCAGTGGTGCGTTCCACCAGCCCAGTACGGCCCGTGCCTGCTTCTCGCACCAGACCAATGGTGCGTTTCCCCAGTCCGGTACGGCCCGTGCCTGCTTCTCGCACCAGACCAATGGTGCGTTTCCCCAGTCCGGTACGGCCCGTGCCTGCGCCTCGCATCAGACCAGTGGTGCGTTCCCCCAGTCCAGTACGCCCCGTGCCTACTCCTCACACGGAGCCTACAGCGACGGTCGACAGCACAGAGCCTCCAGAGGCCAGCACAGCTCTGTGGTTGGAGACCAGGAGCTCCATAGCGTGTCGGTGCCCAGTCTGGGGCCGACAGCCATTCCAACCACAGGGCTGGAAACCATCTCTGCGTCGGTGCCCAGGGTGGGCACGACGTTCAGTCCCGCTGTGGAGCAGGAGCTCCATAGCGTGTCGGTGCCCAGTCTGGGGCCGACAGCCAGCCCAACCACAGGGCTGGAAACCATCTCTGCGTCGGTGCCCAGGGTGGGCACGACGTTCAGTCCCGCTGTGGAGCAGGAGCTCCGTAGCGTGTCGGTGCCCAGCCTGGGGCAGACAGACAGGCCAACTACAGGGCTGGGCACCGGTGGAGCGGACTGCTCCGGCACTGGAGCGGAACAGGCGACCGGCCCTGGACTGGGCACCGGTGGAGCGGACCGCTCCGGGACTGGAGCGACGAGCCAATCCAGCGCCGGAGCAGTCCGCTCCACAGGTACCCAGTCCGGGTCCGATCGCCTACTCCGCCCCCATACCGGAGCAGTCCGCTCCACCGGGGTCCGGTCCGGGACCTGAGGTCAGCCCCTCTCCAGGGTCGAGGGCTCCCACACCAGGGTCCAAAAGGGATTTGGTGCAACGCGCGAGTACTGAGGGGGGGAATCATCGCGCTGGGGTCCGGACTGGACCGGGCGTGCAACGGAGAGGTAAGAGGGAAGCTACCCTCACAGCCTGCGCCACGCCCGGAGACGGAGCCCCCACCAGCAACCACCTCAGTACCCCGCCATTTCCCCCCTAGTTTTTTGTGTATTTTTCTTTCGGGAGGTGGGGGGATCTTGTGCGATCGGGTGTCCGCACCTTAGGGGGGGGGGTACTGTGAGGGCTTGGTTGTGGTAAGGCCTCTTACTCCCACCTAGGGGAGGAGAGAGGCACACAATCAAGTCCTCACACCCTAACTAGGGAGATTATGATCCCCAATCAGAGACAGCTGTCTAGCGTTGTCTCTGATTGGGGATAGTATTTAGGCTCCACACACTTCCACCTGTGTGTGGATCATTGTTCCTGCTTGTCTGCCTTGTGTCATTCAGCAAGTAAGTCACTGTGGTTTTTGTTCGTGTGTTTGTTTTGTTTATACTCTCCTTTTATATTGAATGCCTTGTGAGAAAACCTCATTCAATAAAAAGGATGACACTTCACCAGCGCTCTGTTTACCGTCCCATCAATCCAAACCGTGACAGGGGTGGGGTTATTCCTGGGCACCCTTAGTGGTGACAGAGTGACCTGGTCTACCGACTTAAAGATACAACCTTTGTAGAGGGACAGGAGTGCAGAACAGGAAGGGAAGGTCAAGGAGTCATTCAGTAGAACGTTTTTCCTCTTTGTCGTAAGATTAGAACAAAAATACTTAAATTAAGCCATTACATTGACTGTCTGCCTGCAGACTGTAAAATAGGTAGGTTTAATAATTTTGTAGAATAGAGTTCAAGAGGCAGTACAATACATGTGTCTATAATTCTCAATTACATAATGACACCTATTACAAACCACCTGAGCGTGCACATGCAGACACAGTATTTAGTATTTTATTAGGATCCCCAGTTGCTGTTGCCAAGGCAGCCGCTACTCTTCCTGGAGTTCAAGCAGGTCTCCAAACAGTCTCACTGCTTTGTCCTCGCCCAGACGACCAGCATCTCTGATACCTTCACTCCTCCTCTATGTTGTTCTCTCTGTTGTGATGATGTCCAAGTGAGTGACAGCCAAGGGGGTTTGAGTGACAGCCCCCCGCCCCCACCAAATGCTATCCCAGCTGACAACAGTTTGAGAATGAAACAGCAGTTCTATTGACGTTACTTGTAATGTCTTAGTTTTTTATCATCTTCAGAGGTTGATACAGACGTGGCTGGACACTGGGCAGTGCTGGAGTCTCATGGTGTGTGTCCCAAAAAGCTACCTATTCCCTATATATCATGGTGTGTGTCCCAAATGGCTACTATTCCCTATACTGTATAGTGCACTTCTTTTGACCAGAGCCCTATAACCCTGAGCAAAAGTAGTGCACTACAAAGGGAAAATGGTGCCATTTAGGATCAGTGACCCCATTGGAGTTCATCTAGAAGTCATGGTGAACTCTGGGCCAAGAGCTCAAGAAATGATTGACTCCACTGAATGTCAACGTTGGTTAGATAATACCTGTGAATTGGGATCAATATGAACATGTAGTGTTGAGCATTTAGGCTGAAAGACTTTGCCGTTTGAAATGACAACAGGAGATCGACTGTAGAAATGTTACTTTGGCTAATGCAATACCCAGCAGTGTTTACAAACTCCAGACCATGTCTAAATCAAATCAAATCAAATTCAATTTGTCACATGCGCCGAATACAACCTTACCGTGAAATAATTACTTACAAGCCCTTAACCAACAATGCAGTTCAAGAAATAGAGTGAAGAAAGTATTTACAAAATAAACTAAAGTAAAAAATACAATAATAAGTAACACAGTAAAATAACAATAATGAGGCTATATACAGGAAGTACCGTTACTGAGTCATTGTGTAGGGGTACAGGTTAGTAATGAGGCTATATACAGGAAGTACCGTTACTGAGTCAATGTGTAGGGGTACAGGTTAGTAATGAGGCTATATACAGGGGGTACCGGTACTGAGTCATTGTGTAGGGGTACAGGTTAGTCGAGGTAATTAGTACATGTAGATAAAGTGATGTAAATAGTCCGGGTGCCATTTGATTAATTGTTCAACAGTCTATGACTTGGGTGACTGAAGTCTTTGACAATTTTTTGGGCCTTCCTCTGACACCGTCTAGTATATAGGTCTTGGATGGCTTGACTCTTGGCCCTAGTGATGTACTGTTTAGTACGCACTACCCTCTGTAACGCACGCCTTACGATGCCGAGCAGTTGCCATACCAGGCGGTGAGGCAACCGGTCAGGATGCTCTCGATGGTGCAGCTGTAGTATAATATGCCGACACAGCATGGTCATTACTGTTTACTTCATAACCATATAAAAACCACATGGTCCAGCTCAATTAATGACTTTTACAGGTAGAAAGATACCTTGTGTGGCAATGCAGTCTGTCAATATCACTTTCCAATTGCTAACTTATTGGGCCTCAATACTGAGCTGAGTCGATGTGGACACAACAGGGTGCTTGTGTTTGCGTTGATACCAGTGCTGATCAACAGGACGCTGCTGCCACAGACCCTGCCAACGAAGCGAAGCCTGTTTAAATCTGTAAGACACCAGCCTGCTGTTCTCTGTTCTAGATCAACAATAACAACAGCAGTGGCAGAGAAGGTACTTTACATATAATGTCATTCTGAGTAATTATCATTTGGATGGACGGTGTACTGAGGAACCTTTGTTTTACAGGGAGGGGAGGTAAACTGATAATGTCATAACACCTTTAAGGAGACATAGAACTAATATAAATCACTAGACCTTCATGATTATGCAGTGATAAGTTGGAAAGGAAAGCCAATCCATAACTAGGGGCCAGTTAGTGAGGTAAACAGTTTTGTCAGGAATTAGTAGTTCTGGCTACATAAAGGTGCTGCACCATCTAATAGCAATGCAATGGTGCTCACATTGAAGCAATGGATTTGCAATAACATTTTGTATAACTAGCTGAAGTTGTTTGCAGTTAGCTGCAGTAGCGCTGCCGTGTCAATAACAGGTTCCGAAGACGACGAAGGTGTTTACGTTCACCTGACGCAGCTTTCATGTATTCACTTTCCATGCTTATTAAAACCAATATAACTTTACCATAGATGAGTCATTGACACACGAGTGTCCTGTATGTATCTCACATTGAGTTGCCTATGACAGAGCTACATGTCTCGGCATCGAACACAGAGATGTCAAAACATCCATGGCCATGTTATTGATTGATGCCACCATCAACTTGGTTTACAATGGTAAACTACTGTATGAGCTGGGTGGTTTTGTGCACATTGATCAGCTATTATCTAGCTATGACTCCCTTCACTTTCAATCATAGGAGGCGTCTCTGATTTGTCCTCTCACAATATTTCTCCTGAGAACAAACAATTGCAGTCCATAATTTTTTGTCAAGCTCTCTGCATAATATCGACGTATCAGAGGGACATGCTCTAGAACAATCAGCGTAGGTGCTCACATCATGTACTTCATCTCACTGCCTACATTGGAACAAAGGACTCTCTGCACAATAGCCATAACATCCCAGAATGCAAAAACTGTGCATTTCCCTCTGCATCTTTGTCTCTCCTGTCAGATCTATGGATGTAGTCTAACATGCATGTCAGTTTGCAGGTCAATATCTGTGCACAAGGTTACTTTTTTAACCGGTGCAGTGCTACATCTTAGTTTCTCTTTATTTTCTGTCCCTTTCTTTCTACAGTATCTCTTTCCATATCTTTTACATGTGAGGCTATTGTACGTAGGTGGCTAAGCAGATGAGTCATTGGTTGCACACCTCATCGATGGCTGCCCATATTTGGGCTGGCAGGAAGTCCATTTTCGCCACAGTTGCACTGTGGAGACCGGAGAATGCTCAGATGAATACTGGGGCTCTTTTTCTTCTCTTCTTTCTCCGAAATCCCAGCTCTGAGGCTGAAGTGTGCCTCTTTTTTATTAGTACCTAGTTCTTCTTGTTTCCAGTCGTCTCAACGACTTGATTTGAACAGTTCTGTAAGAGGCTTGCTGTGATGTCATGAGAGTAACATTGACGGGAGAATACTCTCGAATACTGTACTTGTGTTGTACTTTTATTAGACAAGCCCAGAATATTCTCGAATACTGTACTTGTATTGTACTTTTATTAGACAAGCCCAGAATATTCTCAGATACTGTACTTGTATTGTACTTTTATTAGACAAGCCCAGAATATTCTTGGATACTGTACTACTACTTTTGGTCCCCTAAAATGGGGCGACTATGTACAAAAAGTGCTGTAATTTCTAAGATGGAGTACAGAGCCAAAACAACAACAAATGTATAGAGCCAAAACAACAACAAATGTATAGAGCCAAAACAACAACAAATGTGTCACTGTCCCAATACTTTTGGAGCTCTCTGTAGATGCCTCTTGGTCTTTGTATGCTGTAAGCCATAAGGAGTTAACCAATTTTTTGCATACTTTAACAAGGCATGCCTGTTAATTGAAATTCATTCCAGATGACTACCTCATGAAGCTGGTTGAGAGAATGTCAAGAGTGTGCAAATCTGTCATCAAGGCAAAGGGTGGCTTCTTTGAAGAATCTCAAATATAAAATATATTTTTTGGTTACTACATGATTCCATATGTGTTATGTCATAGTTTTGATGTCTTGACTATTATTCTACAATGTAGAAAACAATAAAAATAAAGAAAAGCCTTGAATGGGGGCTCTGGTGAAAACATCAACACTATTAAATAACATATGGAATCATGTAGCAACCAAAAGAGTGTTAAATAAATCAAAATATATTTTATATTTGAGAATCTTCAAAGTAGCCACCCTTTGCCTTGATGACAGCTTTGCACACTCTTGGAATTCTCTCAACCAGCTTCATGAAGTAGTCACCTGGAATGCATTTAAATTAACAGGTGTGCTTTGTTAAAAGTTAATGTGTGGGTTGGTATACAGAAGATAGCCCTATTTGGTAAAATACCAAATACCAAATACCAAGTCCAAATTATGTCAAGAACAGCTCAAATAAGCAAAGAGAAAATACATTATTATAAGACATTAAGGTCAGTCAATACAGAACATTTCAAGAACTTTTTAAGTTTCTTCTAGTGCAGTCGCAAAAAACATCAGGAAAGGAAGACCCAGAGTTCCCTCTGCTGCAGAGGATAAATTCATTACAGTTACTAGCCTCAGAAATTGCAGCCCAAATAAATGTTTCACAGAGTTCAAGTAACAGACACATCTCAACATCAACTGATTAGAGGAGACTGTGTGAATCAGGCCTTCATGGTAGAATTTCTGCAAAGAAATCACTACTAAAGGACACCAATAAGAAGAAGAGACTTGCTTAGGCCAAGAAACACAAGCAATGGACACTAGACCAGTGGAAATCTGTCCTTTGGTCCAAATTTGAGATTTTTGGTGCCAAAGTGAGACACAGAGTATGGGAAAACATATGATCTCCCCATGTGTGGTTCCCACCGTGAAGCATGGAGGAGGAGGTGTGAAGGTGTGGGGGTGCTTTGCTAGTGAGACTGTCAAGTGATTTATTTAGAATTCAAGGCACACTTAACCAGCATGGCTACCACAGTATTCTGCAGCGATACGCCATCCCATCTGGTTTGCGCTTAGTGAGACTATCATTTGTTTTTCAACAGGACAATAACCCAACACACCTTCAGGCTGTGTAAGGGCTATTTGACCAAGAAGGAGAGTGATGGAGTGCTGCATCAGATGACCTGGCCTCCTCAATCACCTGACCTCAACCCAATTGAGATGGTTTGGGATGGGTTTGTGTTTTCTTTTTCTTTTACATTGTTTAAAATCAAATGAGAATAGTAATGTTTTATTTTCTGTTCATTTATAAGTAGTTTATAAAGTTGATATGTTTACGAGTACGGAATTTCAATTAAAAAAGGAGGGACTCTTACTCATGTTACCAGACTAAAAGTTATTGATTACTGTAAATATATGTTGGGGCCAATGGAGGGTGGATAAGAGCTAGGTGTATGGAACGTTACTGACTGAGGGAGTGCAGATTGTTAAATATCATGGCTCCCAAGGAGGGAGGCAAAAGGCAACCGTCTGGTTTCAGTCACTGATAAGGTAGGACAGCCGTGGATTATGGAGGAGTGAGGAATTCGTCCCGAGGTCAGATCAGATGAAGTGAGAAGGAACAGTCCTATCCCACACACATATATTTCCGCATCCACGAAGGTTCTAACATGAGGCAGGGCCATGACTACACCAGCGAGAGGAACCAATTAAGTTCCTGCCTAATAACAGAGATGTAATGGCTGTCTATATGTGAAAGGAGTTGACTCCGTCTAGTAGGAGGGTATATATATATATATATATACATATATATGTGGTCGTGTAAACACGTCTTGGTCTTTGCAGCTGTTTCACCCAGTGGGTGAATAAACTTGGTTTGAGCTTTTTCTAGTCGTCCATGAATTTTTACTAACAATGGAAAACATAGTCTCAAACTAGTTAGTAGAATAGAATATTTTGGCACTGTCAACTTTTAGAAAGTTAATCATGTAAAACCACCCAAATAAACTGAACATTTACTCAAACATTCATTTCCCAACTGCTTTTTCTGTAATCCTACAGGCTCTCTATCATTCTCCATATATTTCATTCCATTGCATCCAACATTATGCATCTTATTGCAGACAAATGTTTACAAATTAATAAAAAATGAAAGGTAAAATGTCTTGAGTCAATAAGTATTTAACTTCTTTGTTACGACAAGCCTAAATAACAAGTCACATAATAAGTTTTATGTGCAATAATAGTGTTTAACATGATTTTTGAAAGACTACCTCATCTCTGTACCCCACACATTATCTCAGTCGAGCAGTGAATTTCAAACACAGATTCAAACACAAAGACCAGGGAGGTTTTCCAATGCCTGGCAAAGAAGAGCACCTATTGGTAGATGGGTCAAAAAAATCTCTTTGTGTATGGTAACATTATTAATTACACTTTGGATGGTGTATCAATATACCCAGTAACTACAAAGATACTGGCGTCCTTCTTAACCTAAGTTAAGGAGAGGAAGGAAACCACTCAGGGATTTCATCATAAGGCCGATGGTGTCTTTAAAACAGTTAGAGTTGAATGGCTGTGATAGGAGAAAACTGAGGATGGATCAACAACATTGTAGTTACTCCACAATACTAACCTAAATGACAGAGTGAAAAGAAGGATGCCTGTACAGAACACAAATACTCAAAAACATGCATCCTGTTTGCAATAAGACACTAAAGTAAAGCTGCAAAGAAATGTTCGTCCTAAATACAAAACGTTACGTATTGAGCAAATCCAACACAACACATCACTGAGTAACACTTCATATTTTCAAGCATGGTGGTGGCTGCATTGTGTTATGTGTATACTTGTCAATGGCAAGGACTAGGGAGTTTTTTATGATAAAAAGAAACAGAATAGACCTAAGCACAGGAAAAATCCTACAGGATAACCTGGTTCAGACACTTTCAGCAGGACACTGACCTACAACACAAGGCCAGATATATACTGGAGTTGCTTACCAAGGCATTGAATGTTCCGAGTGGCCGAGTTAAAGTTCTGACTTAAATTGGCTTGAAATCTATGGCAAGACATGAAAATGGCTGTCTAGCAATGACCAACAACCAACTTGATTGAGCTTGAAGAATTTAAACAATTATTACGGTCCAAATATTGTACAATCCAGCTGTGCAAAGCTCTTAGAGACTTACCCAGAAAGACTCACAGCTGTTATCACTGTCAGGTCCTGACCGTAGGGAGGCCTCTGGGCTTCCCTATGTTTGTCACTGTGATATTGCGAGGGGTGAAAGTGAGTGATGAGGCTAAGAATGAGCGAGAGAGAGGAAATTGGCGTATATAGGATTTAATAGAAAGGAAAGACAGCAACACACTAGGAAAGACTAATAACCCGCAAGGGTTGAACAGAAAACATGGTGTTAAATAGTGACCCTGATGACCGATGAGGAACAGGTGTGGGTCATCAGGGTGTTGCTACCATCTTCCCCCGACCGCCGGTTAGAACGCCGGCGAGGATGATCGCTGGAGAGGAGGAGGGACCGGTGCTCTGCGCGGGGCATTCGTTACAGTACCCCCCTCCCTAGGCGCGGCTCCTTACAGTCACGGTCAGGGCTTGACTAGAGAGTTCGTGTTAAGTTTGTGTTTGGTCGCCAACTAGTTGGGGATCCTATTTATGTTACTAGTTGTGGGTTTTTGTGTTTGTGCCGTGTTTTGCACACCAGTTCATGGTTGCGTTCTCGCCTTTGTTGGTTGTTTGGTAGCCTAATAAAGGAATGTCTTCGTATCACAGCTCTGCGCCTCGGGTCCCGTCTTTGACAATCACTGCCAAAGGTGATTCTAACTTGTGTTGGCTCTAGGGTGTAAATACTTATGTAAATGAGACATTTCTGTATTTCATTTTCAATACATTTGCAAAAATGTCTGAAAACAGGTTTCCACTTTCGGGTATTGTGTGTACATGGCTGAGAGAAAAAAAAAAAAGCTGTAACACAACAAAATGCAGAATAAGTCAAGGGGTTTGAATACTCTCTGAAGGCACTATGTGTTGGCAATGCCATATGTATTGGCTAATATGCATATGCAGCTACATTCTAGCCTACATGACACACACAACATTGAAGAGAGATAGCTAATGAAACACAAATTGACATTTACACAGTACATGTAACATTGACTAGCTGTAACACTGGCTAGCTTGCAATAAAGTGGCTAAATGAACAGATATTTATCTTATTTCAGTCTTTGGGAGCTAGCTATATCTGTTCTTCTTCATCAGACAGCAGTTTGTGTTCACACAATATTTGCTGTGTTTACGTCATAGATAGAAGCAGGCCATTGGCTGCCTTCATCACAAAGGGTATGTACAGGAGTTGGTTACATGTTTAGCAGTTTGGCAAATTTGCCTGAGCAGACAGTGTTGAAATATACTTTTTTACGAGAAAATGTGCAAGAATGTGCCAACATTTTATACTCACCATAAGAATGTTTTACCATAAAAATCTGCTGCTCCCTCAACGGGGATTGATCAACTTCACGTTCTTCGGCCCACCACCTATGCATGATGAGTTGTCATAGTGAACGGCTGATAATGATGTTAGTTTACGTAATCGTGCTCATATGATGACAATATTCAGCAAAGACACCAGAAGAGTCCTTTACTCAGAAATCTTTTAAAGGTCCAACGCAACCGTTATTTTTTATCTCAATATCAAATAATTTCTGGGTAACAATTAAGTTCCTTACTGTGATCATTTTCTATTAAAATGTTCCAAAAGAAACAAAAATGGCTTCTTAGCAAAGAGGAATCTCTCAAGCAAGAATTGTTCTAGGTCTGTCTGGGAGTGGTCTGAGTGGGGAGGGAAGACACTATACACATGATCCCTTGGTGACGGTCCATTCTCTTCTAACAATGTGCTGATGGTGTCAATATATGCTCAAAGGGTGTGTGTCGACACAGGCGCTCTGTTGTGAGGACAGGGCGATGTGAGGCCACGCTCTGTTTGATGTGTGCATTATGTTAGGCGCCGAAGTGGGTCAAGGAGGAGAACAGATGTCCCCTGAATAGCAGGACCTCCACCGGAGCAGTGCAGAGGATGAGAAGGCATCGGAACAATAAGGTCTATTATGTTTCCCAACAACTATACATCTTTAGTTTGTACAGAGTACAGACTATGGATTTATTAGATCAAACTCTATTAGTTGAGATACTTTGTTGTATTTGCTTTTTTAATCTATGACAGAGACAATGACAGTGAATAATGACATTGGCAGCGAATCTGTATCTGGATAATATGTGTGAAATTCTGCCCACTCAAGTAAAAGCTTCAAACTGTAACCAGTGGCTGCAACCTTGTTCAGGTCAACCTACCAGGGTAGTTACAAACAGCACAGGAATGAAATCATCAACATGTATTGATCACATCTTTACTAACGCTGCAGAAATGTGCTTGAAAGCAGTATCCAGATCCATCGGATGCAGAGATCACAATATAGAGGCCATATCTAGTAAAACCAAGCTCTAGGTCGGGCCTAATACAGTGTATAAGAGGTCATACAAAGAGTTTCGTAGGGATTCTTATGTTGATGATGTAAGGGATATTTGCTGGTCTGTGGTGTGTAATGAGGAGCAAACAGCCGCTGCACTTGACATATTCACTAAATTGTTTACTCCAGTTACTAATAACCACGCAGCCATTAATAAAAGGACTGTCAAAACTGTTAAATCCCCTTGGATTGACGAGGAATTTAAACATTGTATGGTTGAGAGGGATGAAGCAAAATGCATGACAAATAAGTCTCGCAGCACAACCGATAAGCAAACGTACTGCAAATTGAGAAATCATGTGACTAAACTGAATTAAAAGAAGAAGAAAATACACTATGAAACAAAGATAAATTATTTAAAAATGGAGCAGCTTAAATGGAATTTTGGGCAAAAAGGCAAAGTTCCATCATTCATTGAATGCGTCCAGAGGGAGCTGAAGTTGCGGATTGCTGAGGGGAAGAGAGGGTATAAGGAGAAGATGGAGGACAAGCTGAGACAGAGCCAGGTGAGAGAGGTGTGGAAGGGTATGAGAAATATCACTGGCTTTAAAAAGTAAAACAGTGGGCAGACGGAGGGCACCCAGGACAGAGCCAATGAGCTGAACCAATTTTTTAACAGGTTTGATAATGGCCCTGTCCACCTCCCCTCCAGCTCCCCAGGCCACACACCCTCATGGCTGTCCCACCCCCACTTTGCTCACAACACCTCTGTTGAGACAATCAGCGACCCCCTCCCCACCTCCACCACCGCTCCCTCTGGACTGATCTGCAACACCTCCCTTCCCCCCACCTCTGGACTGATCCTCAACACCACCCTTCCCCCCACCTCCCCACCTGGGCTGGCTTTCACCACCAACCAAGTGAAGAGAGAGCTGGAGAGACTACATCAGT
The DNA here is from genome assembly GCA_023634145.1 of Thymallus thymallus. NCBI lineage: Eukaryota > Metazoa > Chordata > Actinopteri > Salmoniformes > Salmonidae > Thymallus > Thymallus thymallus. The sequence goes on along the minus strand of CM042396.1, from coordinate 4,871,458 downwards.
GGAAAGCGGCGGGCCCTGATGGCATCAGCCCAAGGGTGCCTAGGGTCTTTGCTGACCAACTGTGTGGAATACTCCAGGGACGCTTCAACCTTAGCCTGAGCCTGGAAAGGGTCCCTGTGCTATGGAAAACATCCTGCCTGGTCCCAGTGCCCAAGAAGGCACACCCCACTGTCCTGAATGACTTCAGACCTGTAGCGCTAACATCCCACATCATGAAGACCCTGGAAAGGTTAGTCCTCGCTCACCTCAGACCCCTGGTGTGTACATCACTGGACCCCCTGTAGTTCGCATACCAACGCAACATCGGGGTGGATGATGCAATCATCTACCTTCTGCAGAGGGCCTACTCTCACCTGGACAACGCAGGTTGTACTGTGAGGGTTATATTTTTTGACTTCTCCAGTGCCTTCAACACCATTCAGACCCTGCTACTGGGTGAGAAGATGAAGAGGATGAAAGTGGAACCACCCTTAGTCTCCTGGGTTACGGACTACCTGATCGGTAGGCCACAATTTGTGCGACTACAGAGCTGTGTGTCAGAACGGGCAGTGAGCAACGGTCGAGTCCCCCTTCCTGTTCACCCTCTACACCTCAGACTTCAGATATAACTCTGAAACATGACACCTACAGAAGTTTTCGGAGGACTCCGCAATTGTAGGGTGCATCAGGGGTGGGCAGGAGGAGGAGTACAGGAGCACAATCAATGACTTTGTGTTGTGGTGTGAGCAAAACCACCTTCAGCTCAACATCAGCAAAACAAAGGAGATGGTGGTGGACTTCAGGAGAACCAAGGCCCAACTGACTGCAGTCCCTATACAGGGGATGGATGTGGAAATGGTTGGGTCATACAAGTTCCTGGGAGTCCATATGGATAACAGGCTGGAATGGGCTGGTAACACCGGAGCTCTGTACAAAAAGGGCCAGAGCCGACTCTACTTTCTGAGGAGGCTCAGGCCCTTCAACTTGTGCAGTAAACTACTGCATACTTTCTACCAGTCTGTGGTGACCAGTGCCATCATTTTTGCAATGGTGTGCTGGGGCGCCAACATAACGGCCGGTGATGCTTCTCGGGTAAATAAGCTGATCAGGAAGTCTAGCTCTGTTCGGGGGATTAGCCTTGACACTCTAGAGGAAGTGGCGGAGAGACGGATCCTGGCTTAACTGCTGGCCATCATGGACAACGTCACCCATCCACTGCATGCCATGGTTATGACGCAGAGGAGCACCTTCAGTCACAGACTGATCCCACCACAGTGTGCCAGAGAGCGCTACAGGAGGTCCTTCCTGCCGGCGACTATGAGACTATTTAATGCCTCACCGGGGTGCCGTGCCGTCGGCAACATAGACGTGGAACTGTTGGGGCGTTAGGACCTAGTTTAACAATTATGCTTCCATTCGTGAGTAACTCTGGTCTGTAATCACTCATTCACTCAGGACTTATTTATTCATTCAGGTCTGCATATACAGCGGGTGAAATAAGTATTGAACTCGTCACCATTTTTCTCAGTACATATATTTCCAAAGGTGCTATTGACATGACATTTTCACCAGATGTTGGTAACCCCAAGTAATATACAGTGGGGAGAAGAAGTATTTGATACACTGCCGATTTTGCAGGTTTTCCTACTTACAAAGCATGTAGAGGTCTGTAATTTTTATCATAGGTACACTTCAACTGTGAGATATGGAATCTAAAAATCCAGAGAATCATATTGTATGATTTTTAAATAATTAATTTGCATTTTATTGCATGACATAAGTATTTGATCACCTACCAACCAGTAAGAATTCCGGCTCTCACAGACCTGTTAGTTTTTCTTTAAGAAGCCTTCCTGTTCTCCACTCATTACCTGTATTAACTGCAGCTGTTTGAACTCGTTACCTGTATAATAGCCACCTGTCCACACACTCAATCAAACAGACTCCAACCTCTCCACAATGGCCAAGACCAGAGAGCTGTGTAAGGACATCAGGGATAAAATGTTAGACCTGCACAAGGCTGGGATGGGCTACAGGACAATAGGCAAGCAGCTTGGTGAGAAGGCAACAACTGTTGGCGCAATTATTAGAAAATGGAAGAAGTTCAAGATGACGGTCAATCTCCCTCGGTCTGGGGCACCATGCAAGATCTCGCCTCGTGGGGCATCAATGATCATGAGGAAAGTGAGGGATCAGCCCAGAACTACACGGCAGGACCTGGTCAATGACCTGAAGAGATCTGGGACCACAGTCTCAAAGAAAACCATTAGTAACCCTGCTCAAGCTAGCTGATGTATCAAATACTTATGTCATGCAATAAAATGCAAATTAATTACTTAAAAATCATACAATGTGATTTTCTGGATTTTTGTTTTAGATTCCGTTACCCACAGTTGAAGAGTACCTATGATAAAAAATTACAGACTTCTACATGCTTTGTAAGTGGGAAAACCTGAAAAAAATCGGCAGTGTATCAAATACTTGTTCTCCCCACTGTACATACAAAGAAACCAAAACAAATAAGTTCAGAAATTAAGTTATATGTAATAATGTGAAATGACACAGGGACAAAGTATTGAACACATAAAGAAAGGGAGGTTCAAAAAGGCATGGAAAGCCAAGACAACAGCTGAAAACTATCAGTAATTAAAAAGCAATCCAGCCCCCTGTCAGTGCAAATTAATATCAGCTGGTTCAGTCCCAACTGATGGCCTACAAAAAGGTCTCATTGCCAAGGTGTCACACAAAAGGCAAATTTATGGTGAAATTATTATCTTTCCACTTCCGTATTATGGCCCCAACAGTGCCCACTGGAACATTCAGAAGCTTAGAAACTTATTTCACCCGCTGTACATATTCATGTACAGTTGTTACATCATATCACGTGCAATATTGTAAGTCATTCTTGGACTGAACTTACGTAGTCATTCACCCAGGAATGCATATTAGTATCCTTGCATTTATCTGTAATTAAACCCTGCACTAAGGACTGTATTTTAAGGGAATTACTATTATTACTCTAAATTATATCATACACACATTTAGCTATTTAAGTATCTCTACCTGTCATTTACCTGTACAGTTAATTTAACCATGCAAAATATTCACTTACTTACTGTCACGGTGCGCATTATATAAGGGACGGTAAACGGAGCGCTGGTGAAGTGTCATCCTTTTTATTTTCGGAGATGTAATCACGAAGCACGAAAATACAAAAGGAGAGAATAAACAAAAACTATTACAAACAAAAACACAGTGACTTACTTTGGAAGCTGCAGGCAGTGCAGACAAACACAAAAGAACAATGATCCACACACAGGTGGCTGTGTGTGGTGACTAAATACTGTCCCCAATCAGAGACAACGCTATACAGCTGTCTCTGATTGGGGATGATAATCTCCCTAATAATGTGTGAGAGCTTGGTTGTGTGCCTCTCTCCTCCCCTAGGTGGGAGTAAGAGGCCTTACCACAACCAAGCCCTCACAGTACCCCCCCCCTAAGGTGCGGACTCCCGACCGCACACATACAATCCCCCCCTCTCCTGAAAAGAAAAAATGTCCAAAACTAGGGGGGACATGGCGGGGTACTGAGGTGGTTGCTGGTGGGGGCTCCGGTTCCGGTTCCGGGCGTGGCACAGGCTGTGAGAGTAGCTTTCCTCCTACCTCTCCGTTGCACGCCCGGTCCGGTCCGGACCCCGGCGCGGTGGTTCCCCCCTCAGTACTCCCGCCATTCACCAAGTCCTGTCTGGACCCTGGTGCGGGAGCCCTCGACCCTGGAGAGGGGCTGACAACCGGCCCCGGACTGGGCACAGGTGGAGCGGACTGCTCCGTCACTGGAGCGACGTAGACGACCGGTCCCGGACTGGGCACCGGTGGAGCGGACTGCTCCGGCACTGGAGCGGCGCAGACGACCGGCCCCGGACTGGGCACCGGTGGAGCGGACTGCTCCGGCACTGGAGCGACGTAGACGACCGGCCCCGGACTGGGCACCGGTGGAGCGGACTGCTCCGTCAATGGAGCGACGTAGACGACCGGCCCGGGACTGGGCACCGGTGGAGCGGACTGCTCCGGCACTGGAGCGACGCAGACGACCGGCCCCGGACTGGGCACCGGTGGAGCGGACTGCTCCGGCACTGGAGCGACGCAGACGACCGGCCCTGGACTGGGCACCGGTGGAGGAGGCTCCAGGCCTTGAGCTGTGGCTGGAGGCTCCGGGCTGCTGACCTTCGCTGGAGGTGGCGGAACGCTGACCTTCGCTGGAGGTGGCGGAACGGTGACCTTCGCTGGAGGTGGCGGGGCGCTGACCTTCGCTGGAGGTGGCGGGGCGCTGACCTTCGCTGGAGGCCTCGGGGCGCTGACCTTCGCTGGAGGCCTCGGGGCGCTGACCTTCGCTGGAGGCCTCGGGCTGCTGACCTTCGCTGGAGGCCTCGGGCTGCTGACCTTCGCTGGAGGCCTCGGGCTGCTGACCTTCGCTGGAGGCCTCGGGCTGCTGACCTTCACTGGAGGCCTCGGGCTGCTGACCTTCACTGGAGGCCTCGGGCTGCTGACCCTCACTGGAGGCCTCGGGCTGCTGACCCTCACTGGAGGCCTCGGGCTGCTGACCTTCACTGGAGGCCTCGGGCTGCTGACCTTCACTGGAGGCCTCGGGCTGCTGACCTTCACTGGAGGCCTCGGGCTGCTGACCTTCACTGGAGGCCTCGGGCTGCTGACCTTCACTGGAGGCCTCGGGCTGCTGACCTTCACTGGAGGCCTCGGGCTGCTGACCTTCCCCGGAGGTCTCGGGCTGCTGACCTTCTCCGGAGGTCTCGGGCTGCTGACCTTCACAGGAGGCCTCAGGCTGCTGACCTTTACAGGAGACCTCAGGCTACTGACCGTCACAGGAGGCCTCGGGCTGCTGACCTTCTCCGGAGACCTCAGGCTGGATGCCGTGCCCACCCTGGGCACCGACGCAGAGGTGGTCTTCAGCCCTGCAGCTGGTCTGGCTGTCGGCCCCAGACTGGGCACCGACACGCTATGGAGCTCCTGCTCCACAGCGGGACTGAACGTCGTGCCCACCCTGGGCACCGACGCAGAGATGGTTTCCAGCCCTCTGGTGGGGCTGGCTGTCGGCCCCAGACTGGGCACCGACGTGCTATGGAGCTCCAGCTCCACAGCGGGGCTGAACGTCGTGCCCACCCTGGGCACCGACGCAGAGATGGTTTCCAGCCCTGTGGTTGGGCTGGCTGTCGGCCCCAGACTGGGCACCGACGCGCTATAAAGCTCCTGCTCCACAGCGGGGCTGAACGTCGTGCCCACTCTGGGCACCAACGCAGAGATGGTCTCCAACCACAGAGCTGGGCTGGCGACCGTCGCGGTAGCCTCCGCGCGAGGAGTAGGCACGGGGCGTACTGGACTGGGGACACGCACCATAGGTCTGGTGCGAGGAGCTGGCACGGGTCGCACCGGGCTGGAGACACGCACCATAGGTTGGGTGCGAGGAGTAGGCACAGACCGTACCGGGCTGGGGGAACGCACCACTGGTCTGGTGCGAGTAGCTGGAACGGGCTGTACCTGGCTGGGGAAACGCACCGTTGGATCGGTGCGTTGAGCTGGCACGGGTCGCGCCGGGCTGGGGAAACGCACCATAGGTTGGGTGCGAGGAGCAGGCACAGACCGTACCGGGCTGGGGGAACGCTCCACTGGTCTGGTGCGAGTAGCTGGAACGGGCTGTACCTGGCTGGGGAAACGCACCGTTGGGTCGGTGCGTTGAGCTGGCACGGGTCGCGCCGGGCTGGGCAAACGCACCATAGGTTGGGTGCGAGGAGCAGGCACAGACCGTACCGGGCTGGGGGAACGCACCACTGGTCTGGTGCGAGTAGCTGGAACGGGCTGTACCTGGCTGGGGAAACGCACCGTTGGGTCGGTGCGTTGAGCTGGCACGGGTCGCGCCGGGCTGGGCAAACGCACCATAGAGCTGGTGCGCGGAGCAGGCTGGACCGGCGCTGGAGGCACCGGACTGGGAACTGACGCTGGAGCACGACTGTGCCTGTCGTCCCTACTCCAACGCCAATCCCCATCCTGTGAGGGTTCCTCCGGGAACCCCCACGAGTGAGGGAACAGAAGCACATCGCTGTCGTCTTCCTCCGACTCCTCTCTGTACTCCTGCTCCCACGGCTGTAGGGGCTCCTCCTGGAACCCCCACGAGTGCAGTGGTCGGGGCTCTTCTCCCTCGACCCCCGACCACCCCCATAGCCCCCCCCCAAAATCAGTTTGGGGGTTTTTCTGGGCTCCAGGCTGGTCCTTTGCTTTCGCCCGGTGACGTTTCCCCCGTCTTCGGCGCCTCTGCTCCGGACCCCAGCCCTCCTCCACCGCACGATAATGGGAGTGTTCCTCCTCGGTAATTTTCCCCATACCGAGGAGGATATCTCCCAAAGTAATCCCCCGTTGCGTCCCAGGGTGGTGGATCATTCTGTCACGGTGCGCATTATATAAGGGACGGTAAACGGAGCGCTGGTGAAGTGTCATCCTTTTTATTTTCGGAGATGTAATCACGAAGCACGAAAATACAAAAGGAGAGAATAAACAAAAACTATTACAAACAAAAACACAGTGACTTACTTTGGAAGCTGCAGGCAGTGCAGACAAACACAAAAGAACAATGATCCACACACAGGTGGCTGTGTGTGGTGACTAAATACTATCCCCAATCAGAGACAACGCTATACAGCTGTCTCTGATTGGGGATGATAATCTCCCTAATAATGTGTGAGAGCTTGGTTGTGTGCCTCTCTCCTCCCCTAGGTGGGAGTAAGAGGCCTTACCACAACCAAGCCCTCACACTTACACTTATTACCCTCACTTATATCATACGTACTTTTAGCTATTTAATTGTCTCTCTGCCATCGACCTGTATAGTATAGTTAACCATGCAAATACTCCTTATTTATCTATCAACTTGCAATATTTTTTATAATTTTTATTTTCACCTAACACTGTAACAATGTATAATGTACATATTCAGCCATTCACCCATACTATGCAATTTCTTTTTATAGCTTTTTGCACTCCAGACTTCTTGTATTTTTATACTTTTTCATACTGCTGCTCTATGTATCATGTGTCTGTCTTTTAGTTCTGGCATTTTGCACCTGACCAGTGTTTTTTCGTAGCTGCTTGATGAAGAAATGTCCCCTCGGGGATCAATAAAGTATCTATCTATCTATCTATCTATCTATCTATCTATCTATCTATCTATCTATCTATCTATCTATCTATCTATCTATCTATCTATCTATCTATCTATCTATCTATCTATCTGTCTGTCTGTCTGTCTGTCTGTCTGTCTGTCTGTCTGTCTGTCTGTCTGTCTGTCTGTCTGTCTGTCTGTCTGTCTGTCTGTCTGTCTGTCTGTCTGTCTGTCTGTCTGTCTGTCTGTCTGTCTGTCTGTCTGTCTGTCTGTCATCATGCTTATAAGGAAGGACAGTCAACAAGCACAGAACTTGCACAAATGACTGATGATTGGAGATTTTGCAGATAAAAAGATTGTGGTGGCTTTTGACATCATCAATGATAGTCTTTTGCTGGAAAAACATATGTATTATGGCTTTACGCCCCCTGCTATACTGTGTATGAAGAGTTACCTGTCTTAACAGAACACAGAGGTTGTTCTTCAATGGAAGCCTCTCCAACATAATGTCTATGTATGCGGATGACTCAACACTATACATGTCAGCTACTACAGCGACTGAAATGACTGTAATACTTAACAAAGAGTTGCAGTTAGTTTCAGAATGGGTGGCAAGGAATAAGTTAGTCCTAAATATTTAAAAAATATGGGACAAATCATACACTATCTTTCACTCAACTAAATATTTTAATGAATAATGTGGAAATTGAGCAAGTTGAGGAGACTAAACTGCTTGGAGTAACCCTGGATTGTAAACTGTCATGGTCAAAACATATTGATACAACAGTAGCTAAGATGGGGAGAAGTCTGTCCATAAATCAAATCAAATCCCTGGTTTTGTCGCACCTGGACTACTGTTCAGTAGTGTGGTCAGGTGCCACAAAGAGGGACTTAGGAAAACTACAATTGGCTCAGAACAGGGCCGCATAGCTGGCCCTTAAATGCACACGAGGAGCTAACATTAATGATATGCATGTCAATTTCTCATGGCTCAAAGTGGAGGAGAGATTGACTTCATCGCTACTTGTTTTTGTAAGAAGTGTTGACAAGCAGAATGCACCGAGCTGTCTCTTTTAACTACTAGCACACAGCTCTGACACCCATGCATACCCCACAAGACATGCCACCACTCTTCCCCAAGCCACCGCCATAAAGAATCCGGGATTTCATCGGACCAGGCCATGTTTTAGCACTCCTCGGTTGTCCAGTGTTGGTGATGGCGTGCCCACTGGAGACAATTCTTGTTTTTAGCTGATAGGAGTGGAACCCGGTGTGGTCGTCAAATGCAATAGTCCATCCGTGACAAGTACTGACGAGTTCTGGGTTCCGAGACGCCGTTCTGCTCACCACTGTTGTACTGCGCCGTTATTTGTCTGTTTGTGGCTCCGCCTGTTAGCTTGCATGATTCTTACCGTTCTCCTTCGACCTCTCATCAACACGGTTGTTTTCGACCACAGGAGGACTTCCGCTGACTGGATGTTTTTTGTTTGCCCCACCATTCTCAGTAAACCCTAGACACTGAAAAGCCCAGGAGGCCGGCCGTTTCTGAGATACTGGATACTGTCGCTCAGATCACTCCTTTAGCCCATTCTAACATTCAATCGAACTGTAACTGAATGCCTCAATGCCTGTCTGCCTGCTTTATATACTTAGCCACGGCAACATGGCTGTTTGTAAGAGCAAACCATTTTTTGTAAACTGGTCACTGAGTGTACGTTAATTCCATGCAAATAAAGGCTGCTTCTCTACCACACCTGGAAGCAAAGGAGGACCACTTCTGTGAAAGGTCACTGTTGTGCCTAAATTAGACCCAAAACCAACAAGGAAGTCTGCTAGAGTGTTGAGAGCAGGGTAGACCGACTGCCCCCTCTCATTGAAGCCACAGCAGTTCAAGGCCGACTGTGGTACTGCAGGCGTAGTTAGCAGAAAACAGGAACCCCATTTACAGTGAATGAAACAATTTCAATCTTTGCATAAATCATTTTTTGCAAGACAATCATGCTACCAATAATTGCTTCTAATATACCAGATGTATCTCCTTGAACCTATTATTTTAAAATCACACACAGAAGAAGTTATAAGGATATGTTCTACACCTCCATGTATGATGATGGCTATCCAATAATAGCATCACAAGCCTCATACAGTAGTAGGTGGCTCCTTGTGGCATTGTTTCCATGATGACTCCTCATTGCGCTGTGCCGTTGGAATCATCAAACAGGAGGCTGAGTGGAGTGGGGGATCTGTCCATCACAGGCCAACCACAAGGCACTCCCATGATGCTTTGCCAATGGCATCGAAGGAGGAAGCCTTATGATGCCTGGCATCTGACAGTATCTTTCCTGGTTCCCTGGTTGCCATGCAGCCTGCCAGTCAGATGCCACAGAGAGGAGGGTAGAGGGATGGGTGTGATGCGTCACGGCAGTGGGCAGAGATGATCAGGGGCCTGTATGGCAAGGAGCCTGGGTCCAGTGGCGTGGGCGTGGGACGATGAGGAAGCACTAATTTAATCAGTGACTCCCCGTGTCATTTCATCATCACCGATGGCTTCGCAGCGTTCTATCCTTCGTCACAGAACGTCTGGGTGGACTCAACGTTATATTCAAGTAGATATCGTTTACCCAATAGCAGTCTTTCACTTCTACATGAAGTGGGTAAAGTTGGTAATCATTTTACGAGTAGAACGTGCATGGTCAGGAGGAGAAGCTTCCAAAACTTCCAAGCGGTTAAAACCATTTGTTTTTGAGAGAGGGGTGTCACCAAAGCTGTGTTGGATTCATTAGGTATGTGGTAGCTCATTTACAAAGATGCTTGATCATAAATGACAAGCTCAATACATTTTTGACAATTATGACAATAACTGGCCTTTTGCATGACCCAAAATTCCATAATTGTCACATTCCTAATGAAAACTGAAAGCTAGCTTTTATTGGCAGGAAGGTTTGGAACTCTCTTTCTTATTGGTCTATTAACTAATTTAATTTAGTTTTTAATAGCATCCTGCAGTACCCCGGTCGGCCAACATATACTTTACCTACATCCAATACAAATTTAAGGTTAATAAAGTTTTTCTGTAAAACAATGAAAGACTATAGTTCAGATAGAGCCTGGTCAACTGTGGAGGAAATAGCATATACAACAGTATCACGTGCATACAGATGCAGGAATACTTTTTTTTTTTTTTTTTACAGACAAACCAATATTGCTAATGTATACAGTAAAAAGCACTGGACCCAGAATCAACCCCTGCGGGATACCTTTCGTAATTTCCGGAAAACTTGACTTAACACCATCAGTATGATACACATTGTGTCCTGGTTGTCACGTAATTTTCTAAAAGCTACACGCCGCCTGATCCAGGCCAATTGAGGACAGCCTTTGAAATAGCAATGAGTGATCAATAGTATCGAAGGCCTTTGATATGTCTGCGAAGAGTGCAGCGCAATGTTGCCTTTTATCCATACAGTTAACCACATCATTAATAACCAGGGATGCAGCAGAGCTACTGCTATGACCTGGTCTAAAACAAGACATTCAAAATACATTTCAGGGATAAGAAAAATGTATCAAGGATTCAAATATTTTTGCTAGGCAACAATAAATCCAAACTTGTAATCTAGAGGCACAACCGAGAATGTTGTTTTTCGTTTCACTAGAGTGCAGAATCTTCTGCCTACCAGAATAGGTCCTTAGGTTTGAACGTATTAATTCAACGCCCTCTCAAAGCGTCATCTACAGACATGTAATTTCCCGATGCCTTCAAATCTCTGTTCCACACCTCCATGTATGATGATGGCTATCCAATAATAGCATCACAAGCCTCATACAGCAGTAGGTGGCTCCTTGTGGCATTGTTTCCATGATGACTCCTCAAACAGGAGGCTGAGTAGAGTGTGGGATCTGTCCATCACAGGCCAACCACAAGGCACTCCCATGATGCTTTGCCAATGGCATCGAAGGAGGAAGCCTTATGATGCCTGGCATCTGACAGTATCTTTCCTGGTACCCTGGTTGCTTGGATGCTGTCCATGCAGCGTGCCAGTCAGATGCCACAGAGAGGAGGGTTAGAGGGATGGGTTTGATGCGTAATGGCAGTGGGCTGAGATGATCAGGGGCCTGCATGGCAAGGAGCCTGGGTCCAGTGGCGTGGGCGTGGGACGATGAGGAAGCACTAATTTAATCAGTGACTCCCTGCCGTGTCATTCCATCATCACCAATGGCTTCGCAGCGTTCTCTCCTTCGTCACAGAACGTCTGGGTGCCGGGACGACTCGCCGCCGGAGACTTTCACACAGCTTCACAGCAGGGGCGTTGTTATTTTCAGCTCAATTTAGGATATTTCCATTTGGCAGGCAGCACAAAAACAAAACAACACTAAGATATAAATTGTGGAGATGGAGGGAGAAAATGAGGAATGTGTTTTCATGTTGATTTATTTGATTTGTCCAATGAACTGAATGGGGTGTGAACAACAATTTTTCATTATTTCGTAGAGATTAAAGGCCCAATGCAGTCAAAAATATGTTCCTGGTTTTACACACACTGAGTGTACAACACATTAGGAACACCTGCTCTTTCAATGACATAGACTGACTAGGTGAATCCAGGTTAAAGCTACAGTATGATCGCTTATTGATGTCACCAAATCCACTTCAATCAGTATATATGAAGGGGAGACAGGTTAAAGAAGGATTTTTAAGCCTTGAGACAATTGAGACATGGATTGTGTTTGTGTGTCATTCAGAGGGTGCACCGGTTTGAGTGTGTCTATAACTGCAACGCTGTTCGCTACACTCGCAATAACACCTGCTAAACACGTGTATGTGACTAATAAAATCTGATTTGATTTGCTGGGTTTTTCAGTTTCCCCTTTGTATCAAGAATAGTCCACTACCCAAAGGACATCCAGCCAACTTGACAAAGCTGTGGGAAGCATTGGAGTCAACACGGGTCAGCACCCCTGTGGAGCTCTTTCGACACCTATAGAGTCCATGCCCCGAATTGAGGCTGTTCTGAGGGCAAAAGGGGGTGTAACTCAATAGGTGTCGTTTTGTTTTCCACACTATGAGCTGTTTGAAAAGACTGACATTTCAGTCTGTTTTGGAGGGATGGAGTTTTGGCCTGCCTGGAGCCATTCTTTTTTACCATTTTAATAGAACACAAATCACGGTAAGGTAGTTAATTGTTACCCAGAAATGATTTGATATTGATATGAAAACTAGGGTTATCGTGTAACCGACAATTATGAACTGTAATCATGAACTTAATTTTTATTTATTTTTATATTCGTCTCAATGCATTTGTTTTAGGAGAAGGGGGGACTCAACGTTATATTCAAGTAGATATCGTTTACCCAACAGCAGTCTTTCACTTCTATATGAAGTGGGTAAAGTTGGTAATCATTTTACGAGTAGAACGTGCATGGCCAGGAGGAGAAGCTTCCAAAACTTCCAAGCGGTTAAAACCATTTGTTTTTGAGAGAGGGGTGAATCCAAGCTGTGTTGGATTCATTAGGTATGTGGTAGCTAATATACAAAGATGCTTGATCATAAATGACAAGCTCATTACATTTTTGACAATAACTGGCCATTTGCATGACCCAAAATTCCATAATTGCCACATTCCTAATGAAAACTGAAAGCTAGCGGTTATTGGCAGGGAGTTTTGGAACTCTCTTTCTTATTGGTCTACTAACTAATTTACCACCTGGTGATGTCACCAGGCAGGCCAAAACCCCATCCCACCAAAATAGGCTGAAACAGGCTCTTACACTAAAAGGGCATTATCATAATTTTCACAATTTCACAGTATTATTTAAACTTCATAGTGTGAAAATATATATAAAACATAGGAAAATATATATATATATCTACAATTGTTGAATTTAAAACACACCATCTCTGGACTGGAGCTTCTTTCAGAAATACACATAGCCATGGGCAGAAGGCTGAAGACAAAACAAAAAAAAAGTTGAGTGTTTTACCCTTTTCACTTTTTCAACATATTTTTTATGTTGTTTCAACATGTTTCTATTGAAAGATACAGTGGAGAAATTATTGAGATAGAGTTGAGGGACATAGCGTGGAAAGTGGTGCAGTCACAGTTTGAACCCATGCCTCCTGGGGCAATGTGTGGTCTGTCTTAAGCAGCAGTACCAGTAGACCACAAACCAACCCTCAGCGAAGTAAAATACATTTATGGAGGTGTTGAAATATGACGTTTACATCAGTTTCTATTTTTGAACGCCTGCCAGAAATACTGTACCCCTGACTGTGGTGTGAGTCCCTTGGGCCCATCTACCCTTTAGAGGGTGGGAATCAGCCTGTACCTGATTGATTAATATGAGGGGTGGATGATGGTTTTCCAAACACATTTCAGGTTAGAAAAATGAACACCCCAGTTCTGTACTTGTTAGATGTATTTTCAACGTGTCGGTTTCCGCTTCTATAACAGCTGAGGTATCCTTGACTGCTATCTGTTTTTGTACCCGTGGCTGAGACATTTTGCAGAACATCTGAACAGTGAGAAATTGTTGTTTCATAATGTTTGTCCCAGGAAATGGCGAATATATTTTAGTTAGAACTAAACAATGACAGGTAGCCTTTAAATGCACAGTCATCATCTATTTCATTTGGTATAAAACAAATGTTCAACTTTACAACAATGTGTAATGGGGAATATTTAAGATTAATACAATTATTATTAATTTTAGAGGGATTAACACAGTGGGTATAGAAAGTCACAGCCTGAAATGAAAACACATAAAATTAATATTGTATTATTTTTTCCAGCTTTATTTACACACAGTAACTCACAATATCCACCTTTGAATTGCAATTGCAAACTTGCTGAGGTATAACCAACCACCTTCCAGATCACAAATCCAATCTAATTGGCTTCCATCTGTGATCAATTGTAGTGACTGATTAGTTCAGAATAAAAGCAATTGTTCATAGAGGACACCACTGCTTAGTAGGTCAATTCAAAGCAAATAATCCACTACAGGCGGAAATCTACGAGATACAATTGTGGAAAGGCACAAGTCAGGGGATGGATATAAAAAAAGATTTCAAAGGCTTTGTTTATCCCCCGGAGCACAGTTAAGACCATTATTAAGAAGTGGAAGGCGTATGTCACCACCCAGACCCTGCATAGTGTCACATTGTTGCCTTGTTGTTCCCCCACAGGTTAATGACCCCCCCCCCCCATAAATACCTAAGGTCTTTCTCTCAAACCGTTCTACCAAAATGGACAGGCTTGGCAAGCATGGTAAACATCAAAAGGTTGGGAATGGAACAATATTTCCCTTTTTCCACCAGTTGAAAGTATCCATAGGTATTTAAAGAATATGATGTCAGATCAGTTGTTGTCTGTAACATTATATCGGATGACAGGACAACATAAACTGTATCTTGGGAAGCCTACACATTCCAGTGGAATTTACATGGAATTGTTATGCAATTTATACAGTATTTTGTGAGTGTGTGTGTTTGTTGTTAACATCTGCCTAAGTTACTACCCAGATCCTCCAGTCTGGACGACCAGACGACAGGTCCTGAACGGCGATTCCCAACCCGGACATTACCTGGCAATTCCTGTGGTGCTCTGCAGCTTCCAGAGAACCTACCAAGGGAAACCACCAGAGAGGGACCACCACGGCGATCACCAACTGGACATCCGCTGCCCATCCGCTGCCCATCCTTGGGGCGGTCTGATCCTTCTCGGGTCAACCACCAGAGGGGGACTGCAATGATGATCCACAACCAGGACAACCCACGGCCGTTTTTATGTTGGTTTGCAACTTACAGGATAATCGCAAGATGGACAGGCTTGTTACCACAGAGAGAGACTTTGCAAGTATGGTAAACATCAAAAGGTTGGGAATGGAACAATATTTCCCTTTTTCCACCAGTTGAAAGTGTCCGTAGGTATTTAAAGAATATGATGTCAGATCAGATGTTGTCTGGAACATTATATACAAAAAAGTAACCTATTGTTATTACTTACCACTCTGCACCAGGGTACCAACTCCAGTCTCCTTTTAGTTCACTGTGTTTATTGTGTGTAGCAGTGTGGTGAAATCTTGTTCAGATTAGTTTGGGCAAGTCGGGCATAAACCTCTGGTGGGTAGAGCCTGTGTTGAGTGTCACGTTGTTGGTTCACTTTTATGACTAAGGGTTAGAACCCCCCAGGGCGACGCAACCATTCGATCAGGTTCTGTGAAACCAGACGAGGGGGGGGAGCAATGGCTCCAAGCAAGGTAGAATTGTGATTACCCACAAGCTATTTACACCTCTAGAGGTGGAATGTCTGCTGAGTTCTCTCTCTAATCTCAAGCCTCATTGTCACAATCGTGAATTCTGTGAGTTCTGCTCTCCAGGATCGGGGAACCAACCCCCAGTCTCCCTTTTTGTTGGTGTGTCTAATGTTTCGTAACCGCGATCAGACCACTGCTGAGTCGGCTACAAGGCTAGCTACCAAACCTGTTAAAGTTTAATTTGTGATGGTTCAGGAAAAATTCAAGGGTTCATGTAACTCCTGTTTTAATTATGGCCACAGAGCTATTGATTGCAAGAAGGTTGAGGCTCAATTCAATGGTACATGCAATGCTTGTTCTCACTTTGACTACATTGTTGATTGCAAAAGTGTGCAGTCTGGGCCTCTCCAGTGCTCCTTCCGCAGAAAGCCTGGGCACACAGGGTATGAATTCTCTGCTAAACAAGGGGGCCATCCAAAGGATCAACTGGTCCGGAGGTTTTGTGGCTTCTTCAACACCGATGGCCCCAGTAGTTACAAAATCTGAGTTGGCTGATGTCTTGGACCTTCTCTGAAAGAGTAGTCAGGAGGGAGGGGGTGTTGGTCCATGAACAGCACTAACTACAGCTATCAGAACTAGTTCAATCAATACAGCACATTTTTTATTTGGTTAACATTGGTATATGGCTGATCTATTTTATAAGAGTAAGACTGAAATACATAAACTATGCAACTATCCAAGAGAAAGTAAAGGGGGACAGTTGTCATGTTCCGGAGGGCTACGTCACCTGCCTCTAGGCGTCACTGAACTATTCCATTACGCACATCTTGTTCCCATTCCTCCCTGATTAGTCATTGTATACTTGTGCCCTTTGTTCACCATTGTTGGTGGATTGTTAATGTCCATTGGGCTTGTGAGTACCTGTGCTTTGATGTTTTGGCTTTCGTGCTGCGTGTGTTATTGTGCAAATGTGATTACTAGGTCTCGTCCCGTGTATTGATTAGAGGTTTACCTCGCTGTTTGTTTCGGTCACAGTCCTGTGTTTTTGTATACGTGTTTGTTTTGGGCTTCGTCCCTGTGCCTTTACATGGCACGCTGTAATTTGGGTAGAAATAAATAGTAAAACTATTACGTACTCCTGCGCCTGTCTCCTATCATTGTACAGTGTGAGAGCAGTATATTGTTTTGTTTTTAAAGGTGCAATGCAGCCGTTTTTTATCTCAATATCAAACTGTTTCTGGATAGCAGTTAAGCACCTTACTATGATTGTTTTCAATAAAAATTGTTAAATCAATAATAGCTTCTTAGAGAAATGCAATTTCTCAAGCAAGAATTTTGCTTGGATTGTCTAAGAGTGGTCTGAGAGAGGGGCTTATTGGAGGGATGTGTAACCTGAACTAGCTGTTAATGGCAGAGAGGATGGCAAACTAACTTGATGTCAACAGGCAGTCCCGGAAAAACCCACAGCCCAACAAGCTGACATTTCAGGCAGTCTTTTCAAACAGCTCTTGCACTAAAAGTGCATTGTCATAACTTCCACAGTATTATTTCAACCTCATAGTGTGGAGATGCGCATTCAGACCCCTTCACTTTTTCCACATTTTGTTACGATACAGCCTTATTCTAAAATTGATTCAATTGTTATTTCCCATCATCTATCGACACACAATACCCCATAATGACAAAGCAAAAACATTTTTTTGTAAATTTAAGCAAATGCATAAAAAACCCCCCTGAAATATCACATTTACATAATTATTCAGACCCTTTATTCAGTACTTTGTTGAAGCACCTTTGGCAGCGATTACAGCCTCGAGTCTTCTTGGGTATGACGTTACATGCTTGGCACACCTGTATTTGGGGAGTTTCTCCCATTCTTCTCTGCAGATCCTCTTAAGCTCTGTCAGGTTGGATGGGGAGCGTCGTTGCACAGCTATTTTCAGGTCTCTCCAGAGATTTTCGATAGTGTTCAAGTCCGGGGTATGGCTGGGCCACTGAAGGACTTGTTCTGAAGCCAGTCCTGCGTTGTCTTCGTTGTGTGCTAAGGGTCATTGTCCTGTTGGAAGGTGAACCTTCGCCACAGTCTGAGGTCCCTAGCGCTCTGGAGCAGGTTTTCATCAAGGATCTCTCTGTACTTTTCTCTGTTTATCTTTCTCTCAATCCTGACTAGTCTCCCAGTCCCTGCCGCTGAAAAACATCCTCACAGCATGATGCTGCCACCACCATGCTTCCCCGTAGGGATGGTATTATCCAGGTAATGAGCGATGTCTGGTTTCCTCCAGACGTGACGCTTGGCATTCAGGCCAAAGAGTTCAATCTTTGGTTTCATCAGACCAGATGATCTTGTTTCTCATGGTCTGAGAGTCATGTAGGTGCCTTTTGGCAAGCTCCAAGCGGGCTGTCGTGCCTTTTACTGAGGAGTGGTTTCCGTCTGGCCTTTCTACCATAAAGGCCTGATTGGTGGAGTGCTGCAGAGATGGATGTCCTTCTGGAAGGTTCTCCCATCTCCACAGAGGAACTGTGGAGCTCTGTCAGTGACCTTCCTGACCAAGGCCCTTCTCCCCTGATTGCTCAGTTTGGCTGGGCTGCCAGCTCTAGGAAGAGTCTTGGTGGTTCCAAACTTCTTCCATTTAAGAATGATGGAGACCACTGTGCTCTTGGGAATCTTCAATGCTGTAGTAATTTTTTTGGTACCCTTCCCCAGATCTGTGCCTTAACACAATCATGTCTCGGAGATCTACAGACAATTCCTTCGACCTTATGGTTTGGTTTTTGCTCTGACATGCACTGTCAACTGTGGGACCTTATATAGACAGGTGTGTGCCTTTCCAAATCACTCCTATCAAGTTGATCAACGGCAACAGGATGCACCTGAGCTCTATTTCGAGGGGTTCTAAATACTTATATAAATCAGGTATTTTTGTTTATTTATTTGTAATACATTCGCTTTGTCGTTATGGGGTATTGTGTGTAGATTGATCTGCCATTTTAGCATACGGCTGTAATTTATCAAAATATGGAAAAAGTGAAGGGGTCTGAATACTTTCTGAATGCACTGTATATATATATATAAAATCACGTTTTGGACTGTACTGCCCCTTGAAAACATTTGTTTAAGCTAAGATAGTAAAATAAGGACTAAGGCTTTAAGCCTGGAAATAACTGGTTAAATGTTTTTATAGAGACACGATTCATGGTACTCATTGTCTAACAGTTAAAAAATACACCTTGGTAGTTTAATATAGTAATGGTTAACCCCAAAACTTTTGTCCGCAATGTTTACAGTATTGTTCTTAATTCTGGAGGTGTCTCCCTGTAGAAATGTTCTTAACCTCTTAAGAATCGGACCCTTTATAAATAATGTAGCCTAAAATTACATACCCAAATCTAACTGCCTGTAGCTCAGGACCTGAAGCAAGGATATGCACATTCTTGATTCAATTTGAAAGGAAACACTTTGAAAAATGTGGAAATGTGAAATTATTGTAGGAAAATATAACACATTAGATCTGTCACACCATCTTTGAAATGCAAGAGAAAGGCCATAATAATACTTAGGAGTCCAGGTGCAATTAAGATTTTGGTAAAGTTTAGCCAAAAGGGTAAGTTGAGCCACTCTTTGTTTCTAGGAAGCCATACAAAAAATGTATCATTTGACCAGGTTTTAAGCTATATGGAATTGTTTTAAGGTCATGCCAAGGATCATTTAGCTTTACTGCTATTAGACCATACAAACGCATTGAATCACATATTGACTACATGGAACAACAGATAGTCCCCCCAAAAACTCTAAAGGAAGTTTTTTCTGAAGTGTCTGTCTTATATCTGAGAGATACATCTATTTAACCCCTTATTTTTGGTTCTAAACAGTCTCCTTATACTGTAGACTGTACTTCCATAAATTGGTACCGGGGGACCTTCAGACGAGTCTTGTGAGGCCTGTGGTCATCCTAGTGCAAAACAACCGACATATACGTGTTCGCGAGAGTCTCACCTTTGCACAATATTAGTGTGCAGACCAAACTGTTGGGACGCTACAGACAGAAGTTGGCAGATCAGCAGTACCGACTTTAGACGAGTCCCAAGACGCTTGTGGGATTCGAAGAGCAAAATGGAGAACACCATCGTTTCCGTGAAAAAGTCGCATCTTAGTTTGTATGCCAAACCGTGCGGATGCTACAGAGGATTTTGTGACAATACCAATTTTCGGGATGTTTCATGGTCTGACAAACACTGCTCTAGTCTGTCACATTTTACCGCAGATGCGGAAGTGTGACATTGGAGGAAGCGGTGGATTGAGATGCATCCCATGCAAAACTGATATCTCTAGTGTGATTGTGAATTTGTTGGATTGTGTTTGGGAAACCAAGATAGACATGGTTTAATAAGGTAGTGGTAAAATTTAATTCAGTACAGAAACGTGTAGGGGGCTTAACTTACCCCATACAGGAATAAGTTCTGCCAAGAGACAAGCTATGTTTTCAAAACTGTAATGTTACATGAAATGCAAATATAGAGACATGTAAATGAATAATTACACACTTCCCAGTTTGCAAAGTTATGCGATTCACTTGAGAAATAAAGAGCTGATGGCACCATCTCCAAGCTAGTAGATGGTATACGCTCTAGGCTTTTATGGGAGATGATCTCCAAGCTAGTAGATGGTATATGCTCTAGGCTTTCATGGTAGATGATCTCCAAGCTAGTAGATGGTATACGCTCTAGGCTTTTATGGTAGATGTGGAGCACAGAAAATAATTTGGAGTTTGGCTGGGCGGACAGCTCTAGGAAGAGTCCTGGGGGTTCCAAACTTCTTCCATTTAAGAAGGATGGAGGCCATTGTGTTCTTGGGGACCTTCAATGCTGCAGAAAGGTTTTGTAACCTTGTCCCAGATCTATGCCTCGACACAATCCTGTCTCAGCTCTGCGGACAATTCCTTCGACCTCATGGCTTGGTTTTTGCCGTGACGTGCTCTGTCAACTGTGGGACCTTATATAGAGAGGTGTGTGCCTTTCCAAATCATGTCCAATCAATTGAATTTACCACAGGTGGACTCCAATCAAGTTGTAGAAACATCAAGGATGATCAATGGAAACATGATGCACCTGAGCTCAATTTCAAGACTCGTAGCAAAGGGTCTGAATACTTAAAGTATTTATGTTTTTCATTTTTTATAAATTTGCAAACATTTCTAAAAACTTGTTTTCGCTTTGTCATTATGGGGTAATTGTGGGTAGATATTTCATCCATTTTAGAATAAGGCTGTAACTTAACAAAATGTGGAAAAAGTAAGAGAGAGAGCGCCTCATCGCTGCATGCAGTGTTACTTTCCAAGAAAGTCATTTTTGTAATCATATCGCGTGAAACAACGCACAGGAACTCTGTCAGGGTAGAATAGTCTGTTATTATGAAGGGGCCTTGATTAGAGGATAGGGGGGCCTTGAGCAGAGACGTTTATTTTTTATTTGTTTTACTGGTATTAGTTCACGAGGCCCCTGATGATGTGAGGCATGAAGTAATTGCCTCTTCTCCCTAATGATAAGTCTGCCACTGCTGAGTCATGCAGGAAGGTTTATGGTTTTGATAGCTGCTCATCCTGTGAATGTAACTACAGAGAATCATCACATTAATGATCAAGTTCTGCTCTCTCTTTCTCGCTCTCTCTTTCACACACGCGCACGCGCACACACAGACAGACACACAGACACACACACACAGACACACAGACAGACACACACACACTAATGAGAGTCTATCTCAATGTGATTGTTTTGACTGAGAGAGAGTTGAACAGTTAGAGACAGTATAGCAACATAATCTCCCATGATCCTCCTGGCTCTCAGTTGGCTGCTTTGTTCTCTCCTCCAAAACTCTCTCCCAAATGCAAATTCACGTTTTGATGTTGACAAACTGTCACAAGAGAATAATTAATTCACAAAAACTTGCAAGAGGGTTCAAATGTCAAATAAAATGTTATTGGTCACATACACATGTTTAGCAGATGTTAATGCTTGTGTAGCGAAATGCTTGTGCTTCTAGTTCCGACAGTGCAGTAATATCTAACAGTAATATCTAACAATTACACAACATATACCCAATAAACACAAATCTAAGTAAGGAAAGCTGTTTTTCAGTCTCTCGGTCCCAGCTTTGATGCACCTGTACTGACCTCGCCTTCTGGATGATAGCGGGATGAACAGGCAGTGGCTCGGGTGGTTGATGTCCTTGATGATCTTTTTGTCCTTCCTGTGACATCGGGTGCTGTAGGTGTCCTGGAGGGCGGGTAGTTTGCCCCCGTTAATGCATTGGCCAGACCGCACCACCCTCTGGAAAGCCTTGCGGTTGTGGGCGATGCAGTTGCCGTACCAGGCAGTGATACAGCCCGACAGGATGCTTTAGGTGTTCATTTTGCATCTGTAAAAGTTTGTGAGGGTTTTAGGTGTTAAGCCAAAAGAGGCTCTGTTGCGCCTTCTTCACCACACTGTCTGTGTGGGTGGACCATTTCAGTTAAACAGTGATGTGTACGCCAAGGAACTTTCCGTTTTCCACCTTCTCCACTGCGGTCCCATCGATGTGGATAGGGGGGGTGCACCTTCTGCTATTTCCTGAAGTCCACAATCATCTCCTTAGTTTTTTTGAAGTTGAGTGAGAGGTTATTTTCCTGGCACCACACTCCCAGAGCCCTCACCTCCTCCCTGTAGGCTGTCTCGTCATTGTTGGTAATCAGGCCTACTACTGTTGTGGCGTCTGCAAACTTGATGATTGAGTTGGAGGCGTGCTTGGCCACGCAGTCATGGGTTAACAGGGAGTACAGGAGTAGGCTGAGTACGCACCCTTGTGGGCCGCCAGTGTTGAGGATCAGCAAAGTGGAGGTGTTGTTTCCTACCTTCACCACCTGGAGGCAGCCCGTCAGGAAGTCCAGGACCCAGTTGTGGGGTTCAGACCCATGGCCTCAAGCTTAATGATGAGTTTGGAGGGTACTATGGTGTTGAATGTCAGCATTCTTACATAGGTATTCCTCTTGTCCAGCTGGGATAGGGAAGTGTGCAGGGTGATGGCGATTGCATCATCTGTGGATCTATTGGGGCGGTAAGTAAATTGAAGTGGGTCTAGGGTGACAGGTAAGGTAGAGGTGATATGATCCTTGACTAGTCTCTCAAAGCACTTCATGATGACAGATGTGAGTGCTATGGGGCGATAGTTACCTTTGCCTTCTTGGGTACAGGAACAATGGTGGCCATCTTGAAGCATGTTGGACAGCAGTCTGGCATAGGGATAGATTGAATAAGCTTGTAAACACACCAGCCAGCTGGTCTACGCATGCTATGAGGACGCGGCTAGGGATGCCGTCTGAGCCGGCAGCCTTGTGAAGGTTAACACATTTAAATGTTTTTCTCACGTCGGCCACTGAGAAGGAGAGCACACAGTCCTTGGTAGCGTTTAGCTTGTATGACTGCCTTGAATAAATACACTGTTTACGTTCTTTCATATTCCCAGTCACTTTGCCGTGGTTAAAGGCAGTGGTTCAGTTTCGTGTTCAGTTCCTGTATGTTATCACAGTTACACCATAAATCGTTAATCATAAATAATATACCTCCACCTTTCTGCTTCCCGGAGAGATGTTTATTCCTGTCGGCGTGATGCACTGAGAACCCAACTGGCTTTACAGAGTCAGACAGAACATTTCCAGAAAGCCATGTTTCTGTGAAGCAGAGTATGTTACAGTCTCTAGTGTCTCGCTGAAAAGCAACTCTCGCCCTAAACTCATGAACCTTATTATCCAGAGATTGGACATTATCGAGTAAAATACTCGGGAGCGGTGGGTGGTGTGCACGCTTCCCGAGTCGGACCAGGAGGCCGCCCCAAGTATCTCTTCTCAGCCGGCGTTGTTGTTGTTTTGGGTCAGCATCTGGGATAAGTTAAATTGCCCTGGGGAGCACGAACAAAGGATCTGCTCCGGGGAAGTCGTAATCCTGATCGTAGCGCTGCTGGTTCAGGTGAGTTACCGCCCCTCTAATAACCAACCAAGTTCTTCCCGGCTGTATGTAATGGCACAAAACAATTTCTGAGCTAATAACGTAAAAAAAAGTACATAAACAAAATACTGCAGAGTTTCTTAGCAGCTAGTCGCGAAGCAGCCATCTTGGTCGGCACTCAATGGGTACTATGTCAAAATAAATACATGCTCACAATAATGTTTTTTTTCCAGGCATTTTGGTGTTTGTTTTGGTTTGGTTTGTGTGATTGGTTTTGTGTTTGTATGGTAATAATTATCTTTTTCATATCTGAAAACTGACCACTTGAATTAAAAAGTATAAGGTCAAAGTAACCTGAACCAAGTGTCCAGTCCACTTTGCACAGTCAGTGCAGAACCAATGAGAGCAGAGTACACGAAGCGCTCTTGTAATGTAATTTACTTCAAATATGAATGAGACCGAGAAATTAGGCTGGGTGGATGAGGACATAGCCCCCTGAAAGAGCAGCCAACCGAGAACATTGAGTCTTTGTGCTAAGATTACCTGTATAATATTGCCATTGTGCCTGGGTATTACAGGTAGGGAGTGTTAATATCAAAGCACCTAATGATCTGACACCTCGGTACTCCCACCCTCTCTACTTCGTGACTTTCGGCTTTATGCGATGCCCACACTCAGTCGTAATGGAGTTGTTTATTTCCGCACTGGGATCACGATTCGTTTTCCTTCGGGACGTTTCACTGGAAACTCAATGACCGTTTTTGTGTTTGATTGAACACAGGCGGTCCATTCTTTCTTGTAACCTATCACACTAGACATTTTTGTCAGGCCTTACACACAGTTGTTTGTTTGGATAGACCCTCAGCAGTTTTAGTGAGGGATGTCTTTTAGTGACAAAAGATGGTAGATGAGTCACATGCTCAATATTGGGGTGCGTTCCATTTATAAACCACAGTTTGTCAGTTCTATGATGCAGCTGACACTATCTAATAAAAACAGATCAATTTAGTGGTTCCCTAATGTGTGACGTTAAACACTGTTATTGTCTTTTGAGGACAAAAAAAAAAAAAACGTCTGGCTAAAAAGGAATCAAATGAAGAAAACAAATGCACTGATAACACACATGATAATTGCCCATTTAAAAGTCTGAGTCACCCGAATCAGCTGGAGAAACAATGACTTGAGAACTGACAGTGAAAAACGCACAGTCCCTGTTTACACACAAGTTAGCCAAGTCTTCCATAAGGATTATCAGGGGCCTGCGTCCCAAATGGAACCTTATTCCCCATAGGACTGGTCAAAAATAGTATTGGAATGGGTGCCATTTGGGACAGAGACGTTTTGCAGTCTTTGAACTTCTCGACCCTCTGAAATTGTCTGACCGTTATGAAACGATGGAATAGAAATTCTGTAATACCTTGGAGCTTTCAATCTTGTTGACCTACATACGGTTTATTTTATTTTATGTCACCCCTTTAAGGTTCAATGGAATAAATAAACAAGAAGAGAAAGTAAGTAACTGGTTGTAGGTCTGGGTAGAGGAGGATGAGTGAAGCAGAGGCGGACAACAAAGGGACAGTTTTCAAACGTTTATTTTGTAAGGCACGGCTTTGTCCACAAGAACGGTTCTCAATATTTAGTTCCAGCATGTTCTCAAATCTTCAACACACATCATTCAACTTTCTTTCCGATCCATTTCTTTTAAAAACGATGCTATTTAAAAATCACAAAGAACAAACCAAACATAAAGGGGCACAGGAAGACTTTGCGATCCAGCAGGCAGGTGTACATACTACTTTCACAGTTCTTATAAACTCCATTGACCATGTGCTCTCACCAAACAACGCATCAAAATCTCTGTTAAAAACATTTGGATTTCAGGTTAAAAACAGGGGTGTTTAAATACACAGAGTTTGGATTTATCTGTCAATCTACCAATATAAATGCTTCATTTAGTTAGCATGCAAACGAGTCACATCATTTGAAATGTAACAAGTACTTTTTGTTGTATGGAGTATTAAGCACATTATTTTCTCCAGGAATGTAGTGAAGTAAAAGTAAAAATTCTCAAAAATATAAATAGTAAATTACAGATGCCCCCAAAAAACGACTTAAGTAGTACTTTAAAGTATTTTTACTTAAATACTTTACACCACTAAGCGTACTACATGCAGTGCCATCAGCAGTACGACGGAGGTTGGAGCTACTGCTCTAACGGCTGTGTTCAACCTGAGGAATAAGGTTCCCATGGTAATTACTGATCCACAGTGTACTATCGAAACTTCCTTTTTCTACTGCCTGACCTTGCATCAAAAGTTTGCTTCCATGTCCAACCCACCCACCTCCATTAAATTCAATCACCACATGTTGCCATGGACACCCGAAGTGCTCCCTCTGACTCAGTTGAAACATAGGTTCCCACGTTCCCATGGAGACTATTGCCACAGAATTAAATAAGAGATAACAGTAATATATCTCTGTCTGTTACACTTCCCTCAGGAAAATATACAATGAGTTTACAAAACCTGACAGACTGACCAGGTAAATCCAGGTGAAAGTTATGACCCCTTACTAATGTCGCTTGTTAAATCCACTTCAATCAGTGTAGATTTTTAAGCCTTGAGACAATTGAGACATGGATTGTGTATGTGTGCCATTCAGATAGATAGGTACTTTATTGATCCCCGAGGGGAAATGTCTTTGTCAAGCAGCTATGAAAAAAACACATACACATACATACATATAGCGGCAGTATAAAAAAGTATCAAAATACAAGAAGTCTGGAGTGCAAAAAAGCTATTAAAAGACATTGCATAGTATGGGTGGATGGCTGAATATGTACACTATACATTGGTGGTGGTGCATGGCTAACTATACTATACAGGTCGATGGCAGAGAAATACTTAAATAGCTAAAAGTGCGTATGATATGAGTGTCAGGCTCTGGCCATAGAGAAGCCTATTGCTTCTCTATGTAGCCATGGTCAGAGTCTGACAGGTCTATTATTTCTGGGTCTGGTGGTGGTTTGTGTTGGATCCCTAATTAGAGGCAGCTGCAGTGCATTGTCTCTAATTAGGGATCCTACATATGTTTGTATGTTCCACACCGGGGGTTGTGGGTCATTATCTATGTATGTTTCCAGGTCACAAGTAAGTGTGTTAAGTTGTTTGTGTACACGTGTTTTGTTTGTATAGTTCGTCATTTGGAGTTTGTTAAAATAAATGTTGAACTATGAATGCGCTGCGCCTTGGTCTCGCTCACTACCCACTCGTGACAATATGATATGAGTGAGGGTAATAATAGTTTACTTAATATACAGACTGGTTAAATGAACAGGTTAGTGAATATTTTGCATTGCTAAATTAACTGTACAGGTAAATATACAGTTCAATTTACAGGTAAGTGAATATTTGCATGGTTACATTAACTGTAATAATAGTAATTCCCTTAAAATACAGTCCTTAGTGCGTTTAATTACAGATAAATGCACGTATTGCACATTCGATATACTAAAAGCAATGAAAAAAGATGCAACTGACAGGAAACTAACATGCATTCCTGAGGGAATGACTACGTAAGATAAGTCCAATAATTACTTACAATATTGCATGTGATATGATATAACAACTGTACATGAGTATGTATATGCAGACCTGAATGAATAAATAAGTCCTGAGTGAATGAGTGCTGACGGACCAGAGTTACTCACGGATGGATGCATAATTGTTAAACTAGGTCCTAGCACCCCAACAGTTCCAGGTCTATGTTGACAAATAGTCTAATAGCCGCCGGCAGGAAGGACCTCCTGTAGCGCTCTCTGGCACACCGTGGTGGGATAAGTCTGTGACTGAAGGTGCTCCTCTGCGTTATAACCATGGCTTGCAGAGGGTGGGTGATGTTGTCCATGATGGCCAGCAGTTTGGCCAGGATCCGTCTCTCCACCACCTCCTCTAGAGTGTCAAGGCTAATCCCCAGAACAGAGCTAGCCTTCCTGATCAGCTTATTTACCCGAGATGCATCACCGGCTTCACCAGAGGGTGAATGAGCAAGACAACATATTTAAGTGCATTTGAACGGGGTATGGTAGTAGGTGCCAGGCGCACCGGTTTGTGTCAAGAACTGCAACGCTGCTGGGTTTTTCACACTCATCAGTTTCCTGTGTGTATCAAGAATGGTCCACCACCCAAAGGACATCCAGCCAACTTGACACAACTGTGGGAAACATTGGAAGGCTTTCGACACCTTATAGACTCCATTCCCCGATTAATTGAGGCTGTTCTGAGGGCAAAAGTGGGTGCAACTCAATATTAGGAAGGTGCTCCTAATGTTTTGTACAGTGTAAGTAGCCTTCAGAGATGCACCGCACCAGTTTTGGGGATTCAAATCAAATCAAATGTTATTGTAGCGAAATGCATGTGCTTCTAGCTCCAACAGTGCAGCAATATCTAACAACATATACCCAAATACACATACATCTAAGTAAGGAATGGATTGCTGGTTAGTGTCTGCTGGTTACGATGAGAAAACGATCGTAACCGGAAAACGATGAGAAAACGTTAGTTTATCACTTAAAATATAAGCAATTATTTTCATAATACTTCTGTTGAAATCTCAGGCCCCTGATGGAGCGATGGTGAACGGCCCCTTGATGGAATAGTGAATAGCATCATTTATGTTTTGAGTGGTAGATAAATTGGTTGCTGTTTCCTTTTATGTTTCAGTTATGCAATAACACTTGCTTTTTATTGGATTTATCCGCCTGAATCTGATCTGTGTCAATGTGTTATTTTCTGGATAAAAGAATACAAGTAGTTTGCAGCACTTTATCCAACATGATGTTACACAATAACTTACATCTATCTACGTCTCTTCCACTCAAACATGAGAGATAAGACTCTTCCCCCTTTTACTACGTAAAGTGCTTTGAGAACCTCAGTTGGTAGAAACGCACTATATAAATCAAATTCATTATTATTTATGGTCCAAGCCACATTTACAGCTACAGACATGTTGTGCAAGACCCTTACAATTCTTCTTCGTCCATGAGCGAAATAATAGAAAGGTAGCATTATATGCAACTACATTGTTCCGTTGGTTAAAATAGACTATTACGAAAGCACTGAAGGAGTTTAACAACTCAATAGCCTTGTGGTTAGATTGTCCGCCCTGAGATTGGAAGGTTGGGAGTCGATGTCCCCAGCCAGATCACACTAGGGACTGTAGAAATGGGACCCGATGCGTCTCTGCTTGGCACTCAGCATTAAGGAGATAAATTGAGAGTGAAGCAAACTGTATGCTTCCCAGTCGAAACAGTTTGCGCATATTATGATTTCATTTTGTGACGTTTTTGTTTGAATTAGTGCAGGGGTTGAAAGCAAAATTATTTCCAATCGTTTCGTTCTGAACAGAATCAATATTTTTTTTCATTCCGTTCCACTGTTTACAACCAGCAAAAGAATGCTCCTTAACCGGTTCGAAGCCCAAAAATGTACAGGTTTAGATTGTTCCTTCCCTGAAATCAATGTTTCTTCAGTGCAGATTGAGCCGCTTGCTACGGAGCGGGAAAGCAATTTAATCTGTATTGGAAAGTCGTTAAGAGCTAATTGTATTTTGCTGTAACAGCATGGTTTAATCATAATAAAAGACAAACACACACACTGTACTGCCAGTCACTATGGACAGACCAGTGTAGGGCGCGAGATGAGAGAGGGTGAAGGAAGCTTGCCTTGAAGTGCTGGGCATCATGACATGCATTATCACTAGCGACTCCTTGTGGTGGGCCTGGACGCCTGCAAGCTTACTTCGGTCATCAGTTGGGCAGTGTTTCTTCCGACACAATGGTGCGGCTGACTTCCGGGTGTTAAGCAAACAGTGTGTCAGGAAGTAGTGCGGCTTCCCGAGTCCGTAGGGGAGTTGCAGCGATGAGACAAGACTGTAACAACAAATAAAAAATAAAAAAACATTTTTCACGTAAAGGTATTTTAAGGGCGTATGCGAGCACAGATTTTCACGTCGCATAGCCAAGTTCTGCTAGGAGCATACCGAATGTATGTACTGTATGCGGAAGCCTTATTTCCCTGAGTTAGACTAGCCTCCTGTCCAGGTGGTGTACTTGTACAGAAACAGGAGATAGGCTCATGCTCCTATGAGCCATCCCGGCTCACATAAGCCAAGACTTATGCAAGGCTACTTTCTCACTGGAGGAGTGTGACTACTTTCTAACATTTTGTCCTTATTATTTTTATTTAACCTTTGTTTAACAAGGCAAGTCAATTCATTAGTATTTACAATGACGGTCTACAACACTAGCTTGGATAACATTTGTAAGAGTTTTTTCCTAGTCAGGTCACGTGGTCAGGGAAAACTCCTGGTCCTAGTATGACCCAAAAGTAGTGCACTAGATTAGGGAAAAGGGCAACATTTGGGACAACAATGATCTGTGCACCAAGTCATTTCTGGTCAAAGAGGATCAACAGGATTCAACAGCAGTTCTGTGAATTATCTGAATGGCCTTTTAAGGTACTTCTGGTTTCACAGTATATCCTCGTCACAAATTATACAAAACATTTTTTTTCTCAAACCCTCCTCCATTCTCTCTTTTTTTCTATCATGAGGTGTTTTCCTCTTCGTTGTGTGATTTGTCACGGATGTATGCTAACTATAACAATATCTATGGGCGGGTTTTCCTTCATGGGTGTGCCCTACATGGGCTGAGAGCACAGAGGCTCGGTATGTGTGGAGGGGATGGAGGAGGAGAGAAGAGGAGGAGGAGAGTAAAGAGATGATGCTGGCCAGACAGTGGGGCATGCCAGGAGCAGAGCTGTTACAAAAGGGTAATCTTTTTCCTCAACATATGTAGGATCAAAGGCTTTGGCTGGAGTCTCCCAAGCTACAGAGGAATGTGGGTGTGTGTGTGTATATGTGTGTGTGTGATGAGAGAGAGAATGCATGTGTGAGAGAGAGAGAATGCATGTGTGAGAGAGAGAGTGAATGCATGTGTGAGAGAGCTTCAGCAGTGGGCACACACGCCACCGTGCTGCTGCAGTCTGTGAGGAGGAGTTTGAGGGGGAGTCAGGGTGGCAGTCATCCAGTCTTACAGAGAGGGAGAGTGGGAGGAGAAGAGGTCTTCCTTCAGTCGTGTTCTGGAATCTCCCACTGATGTCAACTTCCTGTGTGACATCATCCACTCAGGTTCCAGGAGAAGCCCCATCATCGTCAGGAAATACCCTGCAGCAGAGCACACCGCTGCGAAGGAGCAATTAGCTTCCCCACAGGGCAACCATAATGAAGGACAGAGCCAAAAGTTAGCCTGAATGGTCTCATCAGCTGTAGCCTCTGAAACTAATTGCGGGCCATGTCGGGGAAACTAATATCCACGTGTGGGCATTGTGGGCTCTCGGCATGGGGGTAATGCTCTTCGGTAATGTGCTGTATGGTAATCCCTTTTTCACAATCCCCTTCAAAAAGGTGCAAGGATACCACACATCCAAAAGAGAATCCTTTCAAGGGCTGCAGCTTCTGTTTGCTTACAGCCAAGATCCACATACTAGCGATGCTTCGCCTAGCTACGCTAGCTTTGTCTAGAGTAGCTCGTCATGTGGGTGCAAACCGCCAGCATGCTAGGAAGTGCTAGCTATCATCAGCCAATCCAGTGAGGGCCCGGAAGCTATAGTGAGTTTTGATTGGTCAATAGCGCCGCAATATCGCTGCGTATAACTTTAGTACCACCCTGTACCCAGAAGGCAAACGCAAAAGAGGAGATTCATCATTGCCTATGTTCTGTAAGGAATACAAAGGCCTAAGTAAGTAAGTGAGTGAGTGAGTGAGTAAGTAAGTAAGTGACCACTGTGAAGGAGCCATTTTCTCCCTACTGTTTTACCATAATGAAAGAAAGAGCCAAAAGTCAGTCTGAATGGTCTCATCAGCTGTAGTCTCTGATACTAGGCTAATTGTACGCCATGTGAGGAACAGGTTCCATGTGTGGGCATTGTGAGAACAAGACATGGGGGTAATGCTCCTTTTTCATTTGCTGTATGGCTATCCCTCTTCCAACAATCCCCTTCAAAGGTGCAAGGTACACCCCAAGAGGGAATCCTTTCAAGAGCTGCGGCTGTGAGGAAGGCAATCTGAGTTTTAATGCACTGGCTCCTTTCTCACCTTCCACAGGGTCCTTTCTCCGAAAGCTAATTTCTTGTCTTCCCCATTTCTGTAAAAATTTATTTCATTCTATTCCTATGAAATAAAGACCTACATCTTTCCTTCATGAATACTTTCCATTCCTTCAGGGAAAGGCATGAAAATAACTATGGTTGTTGCTTCCGACAGGTGTTATGTTTTATTACTTGTTATATGAGCCTTTCTAAGGTCTTATATAAGGCTTTTAATATGTTATATCTCTCTATGGAGCATCATTATGTATCGTTATGAAATATGATGTATTATAACTGTCTGTAATTACCAGTGTTGGGGGTAACACGTTACAAAAGTAACTCCTTACGCAATCAGATTACTTTTATGAGTAATGGAGTAAGGTAAGATATTACTTTTTCAAATTGGGAATATTATTACAGTTAATTTGACAAACAACGCTTGCGTTACTTTCAGAATCATATCTCTATCGGGCGCATGTTTCCATGATCCGAACTCAACTTGTTGCCTCATTAAGATCTCGAGCGAGCGGAGAAAGGCTGTTTGGAGAAATGTCATGACAGCTGCTGTCCATGGAAGTTTATAGAGGGCACGCTTCTGATCTTTGCCATTGATCGCATCTACAATAACAAAGCCCAAAGAGGACTTTCCCATCTAGAGGTCAAGTGTGCCCTCTATACAATACATCTCTATGGGTCCGTGTGGTCTATAACCAGAACTGGCGGCTCAAGAGAAAGGTTTTGAAATTAAAAACATCTGTACAGATCTCCTAACAGTATATGGCTAAGTAGCCCATATGTAGTGCAGCACTAGTAGACAAGCCCAGGAAAGCAGCACCATGAAAAGAGAAACTAGTAATCAAACCTGAGTTAGTAAATAGCCTATCTTTGGTAGAGCTCACGCTGCTCGCCTACTCCCTCCGACAGTCAAACAAACAGTCATGAAAGTAACGCAAAGTAATATCACTAGTAATATAACACGTTACTGTTAAACGTTTCTAAGTAACTAACCCCAACACTGCTAATGACTAATCGATTCAATTTTGGAGAATAAATACACAATACAGGGAACATGGCTTTTATCTTTGTGATGTCTTTGAAAAGTTTTAAGTTGAATTGGCCGTTGAAAGGATGGCCTGTAATTAATGACTCTACATAATGTCTATATTTCCCTTCACAGGCCAGATCAAAGGGACAAAATAACCTCCCTCTCTTTCTCTCTAACCAACATGTCCTGTCAAATAGCTTTTTTGCAAATGTACTACAATATGTGACATAACTTGTCTTGAAGCATAACATCCCAATGGAAATAAACATGAAATGAATTACAGTGATACATCAAGTTCAATGTAGCTGTGATGACAAGCAGTAATATCGGAGACATGGTTTTACCGAACAATGTCCTCTTCTAATATGTTGTTACGTTGTCTATAAGGCGGTCCTCAGTACATACGTTGTCTATAAGGCGGTCCTCAGTACATACGTTGTCTATAAGGCGGTCCTCAGTACATACGTTGTCTATAAGGCGGTCCTCAGTACATACGTTGTCTATAAGGCGGTCCTCAGTACATACGTTGTCTATAAGGCGGTCCTCAGTACATACGTTGTCTATAAGGCGGTCCTCAGTACATACGTTGTCTATAAGGCGGTCCTCAGTACATACGTTGTCTATAAGGCGGTCCTCAGTACATACGTTGTCTATAAGGCGGTCCTCAGTACATACGTTGTCTATAAGGCGGTCCTCAGTACATACGTTGTCTATAAGGCGGTCCTCAGTACATACGTTGTCTATAAGGCGGTCCTCAGTACACACGTTGTCTATAAGGCGGTCCTCAGTACACACGTTGTCTATAAGGCGGTCCTCAGTACATACGTTGTCTATAAGGCGGTCCTCAGTACATACGTTGTCTATAAGGCGGTCCTCAGTACATACGTTGTCTATAAGGCGGTCCTCAGTACACACGTTGTCTATAAGGCGGTCCTCAGTACATACGTTGTCTATAAGGCGGTCCTCAGTACATACGTTGTCTATAAGGCGGTCCTCAGTACACACGTTGTCTATAAGGCGGTCCTCAGTACACACATTGTCTATAAGGCGGTCCTCAGTACACACGTTGTCTATAAGGCGGTCCTCAGTACATACTGTACACAGCAAACTGGACGAGCCTCTTCATTTAGTATCTTATGCACAAATTCAACTATTTAATCTTGGGGATTTTTTTAAAGGTGTAATTTTAGGACTTGTGTGGATAGATAGATGGATGCAACTTTATCTGACAGTTGTATCTATATAGCCTTGTCTGAGTGGAGGTCTTTTTCTATTTGGGGAACCGGTTGGGATAAAACGGAGAGCACATAGAATGGAATCGAATTGGGAACTCTCTTGAAAGGCCCACTAATGAAAGGGAAGATGATTCACTAGACTTATTATAAACCTGAGTCATATGATCATGCTATTGGACTAATCCATTAAAATGGCTGCAAAGATGTTATTCACAAGCCTGTTGCTAAGCCAACTAGGACTGCGGGAGAAAAATACGGAGTAAAAATAAAACATGGTGACGATGTAAGTCTGCAGGGGAGCTTCCTGGAACACTCTTGGAAAAATAAGTTGGGATAAACAAGAGTAAAGCATATAGTTTGAAAGCGAACATGTGTAACATTCTGCTCATCAATTATTCATGGAGCACAATTGCACCAAAAAAAAAAAGAAGTACATCCATGAGGTAACACAAGATAGCATTTTGACCTATTAAAATAACTTCAAAGCTAATGGTTTGCGAAATGGTTTGGTGCTACATACCGCTTATAAAACATTTTCTAGGACTACTCCATGGTGTAACATAAGATACCCTACTGTATAGAGTGGAAAGAGTGACGTGATGTAGGCAAGAAAAGTAGATGTTGAGGCTTTGATGGGAACAGCAAGCCTCTATGAGGAAATGGGAAACAGAAGCAGAGAATGGCTGATGCTGCCAGGCATTTTGAATGTTCTGGTGCACGCTTCCTGCCACCCCCCTCCCGCCTGGCACAGCAGCAGCAGACGATGACACACATGCCACAGTCTCCACTGGGTACCACCTCCTTGCCCTTTTACACCTGCTTAAGCGTGCACCGAGCCCAACTGTCACAGGAGGCCTCTCTTGTTGGTGAAATGTCAACGGAAAACGAAGCATGAGCTGGTAGATTCCGGAGTGCAGTAGCAGAGTCTGGAAGGGAAGGTTCATTAATGGTTCTTCTTACAACAGTGGGAGAGAGAGATCATTAGAGATTATGGCTAAATCATTACTATCATCAGCTGTACTGATATTAAGAATTACTTTTAAGGGAAAATGTGCAGCAACTCCTATCATGAAAGACAAAGACGTGGCACAGTCACTCACAACAGTTACGTTAAAGATTTACCTCAGATATGCCGTTTTCAAAACAACTGGGAACTTTTTTTTTATTTTTTATTTCACCTTTATTTAACCAGGTAGGTCAGTTGAGAACAAGTTCTCATTTGCAACGGCGACCTGGCCAAGACAAAGCAAAGCAATGCGACAAATAACAACACAGAGTTACACATTAAACAAACAGTCAAAAACACAATATAAAAATCTATATACAGAGTGCAAAATGTAGTGCAAAAATGCAGTAAGGTTAAGAGGTAGAACAATAAATAGACTATAGTGGTGACATAAATTACAGAATTATCATTATTAACACAGGAATGAAAAGTGTGCAAATTATGATGTGCAAATAGAGATACTGGAGTGCAAGATTAGTGAAAATAAACAAAAAATAAATATGGGGATGAGGTAGTAGTGTGGGCTATTTACAGAAGGGCTATATACAGGTGCAGTGATCGATAAGCAGCTTTGACAGCTGATGCTTAAAGTTATTGAGGGAGATAGGAACCTCTAGCTTCAATGATTTTTGCAATTCGTTCCAGTCATTGGCAGCAGCAAACTGGAAGGAATGGCGACCAAAGGAGGTGTTGGCTTTGGGGGTGACCAGAGAGATATACCTGCTGGAGCGCATGCTACGGGTGGGTGTTGCTATAGTGACCAGTGAGCTGAGATAGGGCGGGGATTTACCTAATAAAGACTTATAGATGACCTGGAGCCAGTGGGTTTGGCGGCGAATATATAATGAAGGCCAGCCAACGAGGTCATACAGGTCGCAGTGGTGGGTAGTGTATGGGGCTTTGGTGACAAAACGGATGGCACTGTGATAGACTACATCCAATTTGCTAAGTAGAGTATTGGAGGCTAGTTTGTAAATGACATCGCCGAAATCAAGGATCGGTAGGATAGTCAGTTTTACAAGGGCATGTTTGGCAGCATGAGTGAAGGAGGCTTTGTTGCGAAATAGGAAGCCAATTCTGGATTTAATTTTGGATTGGAGATGGTTGATGTGAGTCTGGAAGTTGAGTTTATAATCTAACCAGATGCCTAGGTATTTGTAGGTGTCCACGTATTCTAATTCGGATCCGTCGAGAGTAGTGATGATAGTCCGGTGGGCGGGTGCTGGCAGCGTTCGATAGAAAAGCATGCACT
The DNA here is from genome assembly GCA_023634145.1 of Thymallus thymallus. Classification (NCBI taxonomy): domain Eukaryota; kingdom Metazoa; phylum Chordata; class Actinopteri; order Salmoniformes; family Salmonidae; genus Thymallus; species Thymallus thymallus. The sequence goes on along the minus strand of CM042396.1, from coordinate 4,835,394 downwards.
TAGTTTTACTAGCGTTTAAGAGCAGTTGGAGGCCACGGAAGGAGTGTTGTATGGCATTGAAGCTTGATTGAAGGTTAGTAAACACAGTGTCCAAAGAGGGGCCAGATGTATACAGAATGGTGTCATCTGCGTAGAGATGGATCAGAGAGTCACCAGCAGCGAGAGCGACATCGTTGATGTATATAGAGAAAAGGGTTGGCCCAAGAATTGAACCCTGTGGCACCCCCATAGAGACTGCCAGAGGATCGGACAATAGGCCCTCCGATTTGACACACTGAACTCTGTCTGCAAAGTAGTTAGCGAACCAGGCAAGGCAGTCACTTGAGAAACCAAGGCTGTTGAGTCTGCCAATAAGAATGCGGTGATTGACAGAGTCGAAAGCCTTGGCCAGGTCGATGAAAACGGCTGCACAGTACTGTCTTTTATCGATGGCGGTTATGATATCGTTCAGTACCTTGAGCGTAGCTGAGGTGCACCCATGACCAGCTCGGAAACCAGATTGCATAGCAGAGAAGGTACGGTGGGATTCGAAGTGGTCAGTTATCTGTTTGTTAACTTGGCTTTCGAAAACTTTAGAAAGGCAGGGCAGGATGGATATTGGTCTATAACAGTTTGGGTCTAGAGTGTCTCCTCCTTTGAATAGGGGGATGACCGCAGCAGCTTTCCAATCTCTAGGGATCTCAGACGATACGAAAGAGAGGTTGAACAGGCTAGTGATAGGTGTTGCAACAATCTTGGCTGATAATTTCAGAAAGAGAGGCTCCAGATTATCTAGCCCAGCAGATTTGTAGGGGTCCAGACTTAGCAGCTCTTTCAGAACATCAGCCGTCTGGATTTGGGTGAAGGAGAAGCGGGGGGGGCTTGGGCAAGTAGCTGCCGGGGGTGCAGAGCTGTTGGCCGGTGTCACGGTGCGTAGGATATATGGGACGATATACGGAGCGCTGGTGAAGTGTCATCCTTTTTATTGAAAAATGAGATGTTTTCACGAAGCATTTACAATAAACAAGGAGAGTGAAAACAAAAACACGATTACACAAAACACAGTGACTTACTTTGTTTGTTGCAGGCAGTGCAGACAGACAAACGAACAATGATCCACACACAGGTGGCTGTGTGTGGAGTATAAATACTATCCCCAATCAGAGACAACGCTATACAGCTGTCTCTGATTGGGGATGATAATCACCCTAGTTAGGGTGTGATGACTTGGTTGTGTGCCTCTCTCCTCCCCTAGGTGGGAGTAAGAGGCCTTACCACAACCAAGCCATCACAGTACCCCCCCCCCCCAAGGTGCGGACTCCCGATCGCACACACAATCCCCCCCCTTCCTGAAAGACAAAAAAAAAAAATTGTCCAAAAACTAGGGGGGACATGGCGGGGTACTGAGGTGGTTGCTGGTGGGGGCTCCGGTTCCGGTTCCGGACGTGGCACAGGCCGTGAGAGTAGCTTCCCTCCTACCTCACGGTTGCACGCCCGGTCCGGTCCGGACCCCGGCGCGGTGGTTCCCCCCTCAGTACTCCCGCCATTCACCAAGTCCTGTCTGGACCCTGGTGCGGGAGCCCTCGACCCTGGAGAGGGGCTGACAACCGGCCCCGGACTGGGCACCGGTGGAGCGGACTGCTCCTTCCCTGGAGCGACGTAGACGACCGGACCCGGACTGGGCACCGGTGGAGCGGACTGCTCCGTCTCTGGAGCGACGTAGATGACCGGCCCCGGACTGGGCACCGGTGGAGCGGATTGCTCCGGCACTGGAGCGACGCAGATGACCGGCCCCGGACTGGGCACCGGTGGAGCGGACTGCTCCGTCTCTGGAGCGACGTAGACGACCGGCCCCGGACTGGGCACCGGTGGAGCGGATTGCTCCGGCACTGGAGCGACGTAGACGACCGGCCCCGGACTGGGAACCGGTGAAGAGGACTGCTCCTTCACTGGAGCGACGTCGATGACCGGCCCCGGACTGGGCACCGGTGGAGGAGGCTCCAGGCCTTGAGCTGTGGCTGGAGGCTCCGGAACGCTGACCTTCGCTGGAGGTGGCGTGGCGCTGACCTTCGCTGGAGGTGGCGTGGCGCTGACCCTCGCTGGAGGTGGCGTGGCGCTGACCTTCGCTGGAGGTGGCGTGGCGCTGACCTTCGCTGGAGGTGGCGTGGCGCTGACCTTCGCTGGAGGTGGCGTGGCGCTGACCTTCGCTGGAGGTGGCGTGGCGCTGACCTTCGCTGGAGGTGGCGTGGCGCTGACCTTCGCTGGAGGTGGCGTGGCGCTGACCTTCGCTGGAGGCCTCGGGCTGCTGACCTTCACTGGAGGCCTCGGGCTGCTGACCCTCACTGGAGGCCTCGGGCTGCTGACCTTCACTGGAGGCCTCGGGCTGCTGACCTTCACTGGAGGCCTCGGGCTGCTGACCTTCACTGGAGGCCTCGGGCTGCTGACCTTCACTGGAGGCCTCGGGCAGCTGACCTTCACTGGAGGCCTCGGGCAGCTGACCTTCACTGGAGGCCTCGGGCTGCTGACCCTCACTGGAGGCCTCGGGCTGCTGACCTTCTCCGGAGGTCTCGGGCTGCTGACCTTCTCCGGAGGTCTCGGGCTGCTGACCTTCACAGGAGGCCTCAGGCTGCTGACCTTTACAGGAGACCTCAGGCTACTGACCGTCACAGGAGGCCTCGGGCTGCTGACCTTCTCCGGAGACCTCAGGCTGGATGCCGTGCCCACCCTGGGCACCGACGCAGAGGTGGTCTTCAGCCCTGCAGCTGGTCTGGCTGTCGGCCCCAGACTGGGCACCGACACGCTATGGAGCTCCTGCTCCACAGCGGGACTGAACGTCGTGCCCACCCTGGGCACCGACGCAGAGATGGTCTTCAGCCCTGCAGCTGGTCTGGCTGTCGGCCCCAGACTGGGCACCGACACGCTATGGAGCTCCTGCTCCACAGCGGGACTGAACGTCGTGCCCACCCTGGGCACCGACGCAGAGATGGTTCCCAACCCTCTGGTGGGGCTGAACGTCGTGCCCACCCTGGGCACCGACGCGGAGGGGGTTTCCAGCCCTGTGGTTGGGCTGGCTGTCGGCCCCAGACTGGGCACCGACACGCTATGGAGCTCCTGCTCCACAGCGGGGCTAAACGTCGTGCCCACCCTGGGCACCGACGCAGAGATGGTTTCCAGCCCTCTGGTTGGGCTGGCTGTCGGCCCCACACTGGGCACCGACGCGCTATGGAGCTCCTGCTCCACAGCGGGGCTGAACGTCGTGCCCACCCTGGGCACCGACGCAGAGATGGTTTCCAGCCCTCTGGTTGGGCTGGCTGTCGGCCCCACACTGGGCACCGACGCGCTATGGAGCTCCTGCTCCACAGCGGGGCTGAACGTCGTGCCCACCCTGGGCACCGACGCAGAGAGGGTTTCCAGCCCTGTGGTTGGGCTGGCTGTCGGCCCCAGACTGGGCACCGACGCGCTATGGAGCTCCTGCTCCACAGCGGGGCTGAACGTCGTGCCCACTCTGGGCACCGACGCAGAGATGGTCTCCAACCACAGAGCTGGGCTGGCGACCGTCGCGGTAGCCTCCGTGCATGGAGTAGGCACGGGGCGTACTGGACTGGGGACACGCACCATAGGTCTGGTGCGAGGAGCTGGCACGGGTCGCACCGGGCTGGAGACACGCACCATAGGTTGGGTGCGAGGAGTAGGCACAGACCGTACCGGGCTGGGGGAACGCACCACTGGTCTGGTGCGAGTAGCTGGAACGGGCTGTACCTGGCTGGGGAAACGCACCGTTGGGTCGGTGCGTTGAGCTGGCACGGGATGCGCCGGGCTGGGGAAACGCACCGTTTGGCTGGTGCGCGGAGCAGGCGCGGGCCGTACCGGGCTGGGGAAACGCACCGTTGGCTGGGTGCGTTTAGCTGGTACGGGTCGCACCGGGCTAGTGTTGCGCACCGATGGTGTGGTGCGCTGAGTCGGTCTCCTCTTCCTCCGACTCTGGACCGGCGCTGGAGGCACCGGACTGGGAACTGGCGCTGGAGCACGACTGTCCCTGTCGTGCCTACTCCACCGCCAATCCCCATCCTGTGAGGGCTCCTCCGGGAACCCCCACGAGTGAGGGAACAGAAGCACATCGCTGTCGTCTTCCTCCGACTCCTCTCTGTACTCCTGCTCCCATGGCTGTAGGGGCTCCTCCTGGAACCCCCACGAGTGCAGTGGTCGGGGCTCTTCTCCCTCGATCCCCGACCACCCCCATAGCCCCCCCCCAAAATCAGTTTGGGGGTTTTTCTGGGCTCCAGGCTGGTCCTCAGTACTAGCCCGGTGACGTGTCCTCCGTCGTCGGCGCCTCGACTGCTCCGGACCCCAGCCCTTCTCCACCGCATGATAATGGTAGACATCCTCTTTCGACAATTTCCCCATATCGTAGAGGATGTCTACCAAAGTCTGCTCTCGCTGCGTCCCAGGGTGGTGGATCATTCTGTCACGGTGCGTAGTATTAATGGGACGGTAAACGGAGCGCTCGTGAAGTGTCATCCTTTTTATTAAAAATGAGGTGTTCTCACGAAGCATTTAAATATAAAAAGGAGACTGAAAAAAACAAACACGATTACAAACAAGAAACACGGTGACTTACTGAGTTCTGCCACATGCAGACAAACAGAATGAACAATGATCCACACACAGGTGGCTGTGTGTGGAGTATAAATACTATCCCCAATCAGAGACAACGCTATACAGCTGTCTCTGATTGGGGATGATAATCACCCTAGTTAGGGTGTGATGACTTGGTTGTGTGCCTCTCTCCTCCCCTAGGTGGGAGTAAGAGGCCTTACCACAACCAAGCCATCACAGCCGGGGTAGGGGTAGCCAGGTGGAAAGCATGGCCAGCTGTAGCAAAATGCTTATTGAAATTTTCGATAATCGTGGATTTATCGGTGGTAACAGTGTTTCCGAGCCTCAATGCAGTGGGCAACTGGGAGGAGGTGCTCTTATTCTCCATGGACTTTACAGTGTCCCAGAACTTTTTGGAGTTAGTGCTACAGGAAGCAAATTTTTGTTTGAAAAAGCTGGCCTTTGCTTTTCTAACTGACTGTGTGTACTTGTTCCTGACTTCCCTGAATAGCTGCATATCACGGGGGCTGTTCGATGCTAATGCAGTGCGCCACAGGATATTTTTGTGTTGGTCTAGTGCAGTCAAGTCTGGGGTGAACCAAGGGCTATATCTATTCTTAGTTCTACGTTTTTTGAAAGGGGCATGCTTATTTAGGATGGTGAGGAAAGCACTTTTAAAGAACAACCAGGCGTCCTCTACTGACGGGATGAGGTCAATATCCTTCCAGGATACCTGGGCCAGATCTAATAGAAAGGCCTGCTCGCAAAAGTGTTTTAGGGAGCGTCTGACAGTGATAAGGGGTGGTCGTTTGACCGCTGACCCATTGCGAATGCAGGCGATGAGGCAGTGATCGCTGAGATCCTGGTTGAAGACAGAGGAGGTGTATTTGGAGGGCAAGTTAGTCAGAATGATATCAATAATGGTACCCATGTTTACGGATTTTGGGTTGTACCTGGTGGGTTCCTTGATAATTTGTGTGAGATTGAGGGCATCTATCTTAGATTGAAGTACAGCCGGGGTGTTAAGCATATCCCAGTTTAAGTCACCTAACAGTACAAACTCTGAAGATAGATGGGGGGCAATCAATTCACATATGGAGTCCAGGGCACAGCTGGGGGCTGAGGGGGTCTGTAACAGGCGGCAACAGTGAGAGACTTATTTCTGGATAGGTGGATTTTTAAGAGTAGAAGCTCAAACTGTTTGGGCACAGACCTGGACAGTATGACAGAACTCTGCAGGTTATCTCTGCAGTAGATTGCAACTCCGCCACCTTTGGCAGTTCTATCTTGACGGGAAATGTTGTAGTTGGGGATGGAAATTTCCGAATTTTTGGTAGCCTTCCTAAGCCAGGATTCTGACACAGCTAGGACATCCGGGTTGGCGGAGTGTGCTAAAGCGGTGAATAAATCAAACTTAGGGAGGAGGCTTCTAATGTTAACATGCATGAAACCAAGGCTTTTACGGTTACAGAAATCAACAAATGAGAGCGCCTGGGGAATAGGTGTAGTACTGGGGGTTACAGGACCTGGGTTTACCTCTACATCACCAGAGGAACAGAGGAGTAATAGAATCAGTGTTCGGCTGAGGGCTTTCAGAACTGGACGTCTAGTACGTTGGCTACATAGAATAAAAGGAGCAGATTTCTGGGCGTGGTGGGATAGGTTGAGGGCATAATGTACAGACAAGGGTATGGTAGGATGTGAGTTCAGTGGAGGTAAACCTAGGCGTTGGGTAATGAAGAGAGAGGTTGCATCTCTGGAGACACCAGTTAAGCCAGGTGAGGTCTCCGCATGTGTGGGGGGAGGAACAAAGGAGCTATCAGAGGCCAGTTGAGCAGGACTGGGGGCTCTACAGTGAAATAAAACAATAATAGCTAGCCTGAACAGCAAAAGACAAGGCATATTGAAATAAGAAAGGGGCAGAAAAAAAAAAAAAAAAAAAGTCACAGTTAATTAAGAGAGCTAAGACAACGACGGGTAATGGAGATGAATGGACAAAGAGGGTCAGTTAGAAAAAGTGATGTGCTACACACAGGACCTGAGGCCTGATAGTTAAACAGAAAGAAATACCATATAACCAAACAGTCCTGCAGGCATCAGCTGTGGAGCTGAGCAATCATAGGATCCGATGAATAGCAAAGTGGTGAGCCGGGGATCAGATCAAATGGGCACGGCGTTCAGAGTGTAAGCAGGCTGGGCTAGCAGGCTGGGCTAGCAGGCTTGGGCTAGCAGACCGGAGCTAGCAGGCTGGGCTAGCAGGCTGGGCTAGCAGACTGGGCTAGCAGGCCGGAGCTAGCAGGCTGGGCTAGCAGGCTGGGCTAGCAGGCTGGGCTAGCAGGCCGGGGCTAGCAGACCGGAGCTAGCAGACCGGAGCTAGCAGGCTGGGCTAGCAGGCTGGGCCAGCAGGCTGGGCTAGCAGGCCGGAGCTAGCAGATGGATCTTCGGCGACGTCGCAGAGGAGAACCCTGTTGAGACCACGTCGGACAATTTCGTCGGCAAACCAGTCACGGTGGCTCGGTGGGGTTCCGTGTCGACAGTAGAAGGTCCAGGTAGGTTGACAAGGTACTGGGGCCCGGGAGAGTAGCTAGCACACGTCGGATGTCCGGGAGATGAGCCTAGCTCACGCTAGCATTGGTAGCGTGTAAACAATGGAGGTTAGCTATAAGCGTCGGTCACTCGAATGCAGCTAGCTAGCTGTGATGATCCGGTGTGGTGGTCCGGTACTTTCAGTGGAAATCCGGTGAAGTGGAAGGGAACGCAGTCCGATAAGCGCTGGGTTGGTAGCGCGCTGAGCAGACTGGCCAACATTGTCCGAACTGAAAGCTGGCTGAGCAACCAGAGCGGAGGTGAGGACCGCTAGCAGTGGTTAGCGATGGCTGGTTAGCTAGCTAGCAGGCTAACCTTTGACTGCGGTTCAGTTAAATAGTGGAAAAGCACGGATATTTGATCCGATATTTGGTCCGTATCGCATCGGGTAAGGTGGCTTGCAGGAGGGGTAAAACGGGAACAAATAAAAATGTATGTAAAGACAAATTACAAACTACTACAAACTATTTACACGGGACATACGACGGGACAACAAAAAATACGTCTACACTGTTACGCCATCTTGGATTCATCTTGGAACTAGGAACTGGGGACTTGAAAATCTCTGACTTCCGACTTCAGTGCGTTCAAGACAACTGGGAACTGGAGAAAAAATTAGCTCCAACTGGGAAAAATAGTTTTGAACGGTCATTCAACTTGGAATTCTGAGTTGGCTTCTGTCTAGAGCTCAGACTTTCTGACCTGAAGATCACTGACGTCATGATTTGACCTCATACTTTTCTGAGTTCCCAGTTGTCTTGAACGCACTGAAGTCGGAAGTCAGAGATTTTCAAGTCCCCAGTTTTTCCATTTAAAAACTCCATAAGTTTATCAATTTCATAACAAGGTATAGGGAACCAATTAATGTAAAAACCAAGACCTACATTTCTTATATAACATAACAAAAAAGAGAGAGGGTCACATAATTCAATGAAACTTAAAAGCAACCCAAAAAAGGCAAATTTGTCAAATTCATTTGTTGTTGCAAAGATATGAAAGAGTTCAATTAGAGTGTTGCTTGACATTTTGCAGAGTATCAGAGTGTTTAGTTAAGCACTTAACAGACTAGGGCACTGCATGACTAAAATGCTCTCAAGTAGCGGTGTCTAAACAAAGCGTATCATCTACCAATGAATCTGTGTCCTTGGAACAGAAGGGCTGTGGGAGGACGCAGGTTACTGAATTCCAGGGCAGATCACTCACTCGCTTGCTGTTGGTGGCACCTTCGTGAATGCACTTGAGATTCTCCAGTACAGTGTCCCCCTCACAATGTACAGTAAAAAAAAGGTGTGGGATGGAGCTTTGGGATGCACCTGTGGACGTGCGGGGGTGCTCATCTGATGGTATGAACATTCCGGCAGGAGGCATCGCCCGCCCCCGCCTGGAAACCCCCCCCCCCCCAATCACCATGACAACTGAGAGCACCTAGATATTGGAATGGCGTCATGGAAATCCCAGAGTCCCACAGCAATAGTTTGGTTTAGCAACCTGCTGTTGGAAATACAGGAAACGACTTTCCCTTCTTTTAAAAGTTAATACGGCAGGTACTGTGGTGAACATGTTTCTTGCAAAGTTGGGTTCCTTTTTAGATATAGGTACCTCTATTGCACATGCTGTGACCAGGGTTCATATGAATGGGGAATTCATATGACCTGTTCTCTGTGAGGTCTTGATGTGAGTCATATCCTGTCTCTGAACGAAGGGTACTCAGCATGTACAGTAGGATAAATATCCCTCATAGGATTGAAAGCATTGGCAATGCTACTGCACTTAACTATTATCATTAGCACGGAGCCGGAACATAATTACAAATAATTACAAGTAAACCTTACATTTCTATGATCACATATACAATACATGGACAGAAGTATGTGGACATCTCATTCCAAAATCATGGGCATTAAAATATGTACTTTCCATTTGTGTTACACGCTGAGATCCATGATGTGCTTAGCTGTCTGATACCTAAATTATAATACTGTAGGGATATTTCCTGCGTGACACACTTGTCATTCATTTTGGATTCAGGATGTTGTGTAAGCGTGTATGGGCTTTGGGGATAAAGAGGAGTTCACGTTCGAAGGTAAGACCCAGGCGCAGACGACGTCGGGAATAACAAATGTTTATTAACACAACAGGGGGTAGGCAAAAGACAGGTCAGGGGCAAGCAGAGTTCAGTAATCCAGAGTAGTGGGGTAAAGGTACAAGACGGCAGGCAGGAGGGGTCAAAACAGTAGATAGTAATAATAGCAAAGCAGGTGCAAAGGGGAAAACCACTGGTAAGCTTCAACAAGCAAAACGATCTGGAAACAGCCAAACATAGAACACAGGTATAAATACACTGGGGATAATGAGGAAGATGGGAGACACCTGGAGGGGGGTGGAGACAATCACACAGACAGGTGAAACAGATCAGGGTGTGATAGATCCTCTTCCAAACAAACTCCAGTTGTTAGCAGAGAGGTTAGCAGAGAGGATAAGCAACCAGAAAAAAACTATTGATTTGGTTGGTCGTAAAAAAATAGATCAACTTAGATATGTGTTTTTGTTTGTTGACTCAATTAGACCATGCCCATTTCAAGCTTTTCTTTCAAACAAAAATCTAAAGTTATATCACAATATTTAGGCAAGTTAGCTGGCTGACTCCTTGATGCTGCTTGGTTGGATACCCCTCTCTAGTTGAATAAAACGGTCATAAATGTGTCAGAAATTGTATGATAGTTGATCAATCTTTTTCCAAGACTATGAAGTCTCATGTTTTCTACAGCTGCCTAGGTACCTGCCAACTTAGCATCAATGCTAGCAATGGTTCAGTTGTTGCATGTTAAATCAAATCAATGTTTCAACAATGAAATTCAACCATTTATTGCCCTTTTTGTTTATTTTCATTTAATTTAAAGGATACGATTAAAAAACCAGACTGTAAAATGTTGATTTGTCCTATTTTAGAGCATGACAAGGTTAAAACAAAAACCTTTCTTTCTCAGAGGGACAACAACTGACGAATGACATAAATCAGAGTGCATCCCAGCAGGCCCTAAAGAATGTAAAATATCCAATCCTTGAGTCCCTCCAATTTCAACCTACCGTAATTATATCAAGACCACTCATTGTAAATAAGAAATTGTTCTTAACTGACTTGACTAGTTAAATAAAGTTTAAACCCAAAAATGTATAATAAAAACCTCACTATTCAATTACCAGTCTCTTCACCTTTTAGCCATTGTTTACAATATTTAATACCTGGGTGTGAATGGAAATTCTACCTCTCTGATAAGACACTCACTCTTTCATTCTCCTCCACGTGTCGTGTACGTCAGAGCTCTAACGGTGCCCACATGGCTCTTGGAACATTAAACACATGTAATCAGAGGTGGTTTTTTATGAGAGTCAGACACAGCACTATGACAATGGGTCTTAAGGAAGGGCCACTGGTTCACCTGTCTGGGTCCTTGAGTGAAACCATTAATTATGTTCTCTGAAATGCTCAGCAGACACCTTAATGGTCATGCTAATGCCAATTATACTAATGCTTGATTGCGGTGTGATACCCTTCCAGTAACACATTTGTTATACAGATGAAGCTGAACTCAACCCAATGAATGGAAGATCTGAAGAGTTAATCTTCCTTCAGATGGGATATGAGTCTCACAGAACTCCCACCGGGTGTGGGTGCGACCGGATAATGGCTCAGCATCCCGTCCATTAGTCTCCAGCCCACCTCCAAAGGCTATGACTTCCACCACCACAGGGGTGTGACCAATCACAAGGTCAGCAGAGAGAGTGGGTGGGATGGGTGAGGACATCTTCCAGAAGCAACTTTGTATCAAGTCCCATTCAACTGAAGAATCATTTGAATTTTCAATAACTGAGCAATACAGTGGCTTGTGAAAGTATTCACCACCCTTGGCATTTTTCCTATTTTGTTGCCTTACAACCTATAATTAAAATTTTGGGGGGTTTGTATCATTTCATTTACACAACATGCCTACCACTTTGAATATGCAAATTTGTTTTCATTGTAAGACAATTACAGAGCCATAACATAGAGACATTCCTTTTATTTTAATTAAAAAACAACAAAACAAAGGAGAGAACACAACCACGAACTGGTGTGCAAAAGGCCCAAACATACACAAAGAACCACAGCTGTCACGATTGTGTCGGTGGAGAGACCAATTCGCAGCCCATTCATGGTAGTTCGACATGTTTTTGAATTGTAATGATAAATTCAAAATGACGAACTATACAAATCAAACACGATACCACAAAACGGAAACACACTTTTTCTCTGACATGACGTTAATGACCCACACCTAGGGAGTGGGACCTACAAACATATGTAGGATCCCTAATTAGAGACAATGCACTGCAGCTGCCTCTAATTAGGGATCCATCCCAAACCACATAGAAACAGAAACCATAGACCTGTCAGACTCTGACCATGGCTACATAGAGAAGCAATAGGCTTCTCTATGGCCAGAGCCTGACAACAGCGCAGGTGGGAAAACAATTAACTTAAATAGGATCCCCAATTAGAGACAACGCAGGGCATCTGCCTCTAATTGGGGACCAACAAAACCCAAATATAGAGTTCACTAGAACTCTACTGTCTAGCCCTGACCGTGACCCCTCGACAACCATAGAGAAGTCAAGAGGCCTCCCTACAGTCAGGACCTGACAAATACTTTGTAGCGCCACCTTTTGCAGCAATTACAGCTGCAAGTCTCTTGGGGTATGTCTCTATAAGCTTGGTACATCTAGCCACTGGGATTTTTGCCCATTCTTCAAGGTAAAACCGCTCCAGCTCCTTTAAGTTGGATGGGTTCCGCTGGTGTACAGCAGTCTTTAAGTCATGCCACAGATTCTCAATTGGATTGAGGTCTGGCCTTTGACTAGGCCATTCCAAGACATTTAAATGTTTCCCCTTAAACCACTCGAGTGTTGCTTTAGCAGTATGCTTAGGGTCATTGTCCTGCTGGAAGGTGAACCTCCGTCCCAGTCTCAAATCTCTGGAAGACTGAAACAGGTTTCCCTCAAGAATTTCCCTGTATTTAGCGTCATCCATCATTCCTTCAATTCTGACCAGTTTCCTAGTCCCTGCCGATGGAAAACATCCCCACAGCATGATGCTGCCACCACCATGCTTCACTGTGAGGATGGTGTTCTCGGAGGTGATGAGAGGTGTTGGGTTTGCACCAGACAGAGTGTTTTCCTTGATGAACAAAAAGCTCAATTTTAGTCTCATCTCACCAGAGTACCTTCTTCCATATGTTTGGGGAGTCTCCCACATCCTTTTTTCTGGCCAATCTTTCGTAAAGCCCAGCTCTGTGGAGTGTACGGCTTAAAGTGGTCCTATGGACAGATACTACAATCTCCGCTGTGGAGCTTTGCAGCTCCTTCAGGGTTATCTTTGGTGTCTTTGTTGCCTCTCTGACTAATGCCCTCCTTGCCTGGTCCGTGAGTTTTGGTGGGCAGCCCTCTCTTGGCAGGTTTGTTGTGGTGCCATATTATTTCCATTTTTTAATAATGGATTTAATGGTGCTCCGTGGGATGTTCAAAGTTTCTGATATTTTTTTATAACTCAACTCTGATCTGTACTTCTCCACGACTGACCTGTTTGGAGAGCTACTTGGTCTTCATGGTGCCCCTTGCTTAGTGGTGTTGCAGACTCTGGGGCCTTTAAGAAATTTCCCATCTGGGATCAATAGAGTATCTATCTATCTATCTATCTATCTATCTATCTATCTATCTATCTATCTATCTATCTATCTATCTATCTATCTATCTATCTATCTATCTATCTATCTATCTATCAGAACAGGTGTATACATATATATCTGAGATCATGTGACACTTAGATTGCACACAGGTGGACTTTATTTAACTAATTATGTGACTTCTGAAGGTAATTGGTTGCACCAGATCTGATTTAGGTGCTTCATAGCAGAGGGGGTAAATACATGCACACACCATTTTTTCGTTTAGTATTTTTTTGAAATTCTTTAAACAAGTAATTTTCACATCACCAATTTGGAAATTTTTTTGTATGTCCATTTAAATTGCAGGTTGTAATGCAACAAAATAGGAAAAATGCCAAGGGGGATGAATACTTTTGCAAGGCACTGTACCTGTGGCTTGGGTGGTCAATAAGTCAGTGCCGCTACAGCGCTCGTTTGGCAGTGTTGGTGACGTGGGTTTGAATCCAGCCCACTTTCTTTGTGACACACTCTGTCCATCTTTCTCACTCTCTCTCTCCTCTGTCCAATAAAATACCAAATCTATATATATATATATATATATATATATATATATATATATATATATATATATATATACTGTATATATATACACTCAGCAATACCGGAATCCCTATTGATTTAAGAGTAACATGGTGTCTCAATCATAAAACCGCTAGAATATAGACTTCCTGCTTATTATGCACAAGACCTCCTTGTTGTTTGACCTTCGACATCCAATGTTCCTATCCTCTGTCAATGAATCAGTTGAATCAAAGCAATTCAGAGTGCTAGAGAGGTTTTTATTCAACAGCATTTGCTTTCAGCTGAGTGATGGCTTTTAGACGAGGGACACTCAAGAGCTGAGTTGAGGCTGTGTCTGTCTGAGGCTGAACGAGTTTGAGAGGGAATTGGAAGAATCAGTAAAGGACCAAGAACCAGCTGTACTGAGTGACCTTCATAAAATCTTGGCAACGGTCTCTGAGAAAATGCACTAAACAAACAGATAGTACTTCATCACTATTACCAATACGATTTTGTTTTTCATTTTGCAATTTCTGTAGCTCCTGTTGTAATATGACATTGTAAACGTATAAATATATGTTGCTAATGGTCTTAAGGCAGGGTGTTCATTAATCTCACACGTAAGCATGGTCAAGTGTTTACACCTTTACAGGCTAGTACTTGGCCTGCTTTAACAAACCTCTTGCAGCAGACAGTGCAATCAAAAACAAGCAATACTGTACGGGTCAAGAAGGACATGCATATTCAGCTGTATCGCTATTAAAAGGTTGAGGTTTAAAAATGTGGAATATTCTTTATAACACATGACTAATGAAAATACGCCATTCCAAACTTAGGATAATGCTGTTGAATTAGTCATTGAAACAAAAGGGGTCTTAACAATATCACATTTTCCAATTATCTTAACATTTGAATCAACTTCAAATGGCACAAAAAGGTGTCCAGGATCAAGACAAAAAACATAGTTATTTTGTTTGTACTTGAGACCCATCCAAAGTGCTGTACACAACCTTAAAACGTTATCAACAGCTTTTTAAGACCGTGCAGCGGTGTTCGGATTGAAGAAGAGGAGAGATGAGACACACAGCATAACGGTCCCAGACAATAGACCTTCAGAGGCTCCATGAGTTTGTGACGGTGCAATTAGTTAACAAGTGGATCAAAACTGAGCTCTCTACTGTCTGGCACCCACACATCTGCCCTCTCTCAATGACCTGTCCTAACAGAACAGTGGATCTCTCCCTTTGTCTGCCAGTCATCTTCATGTGCGTGTGTGGGTGTGTGTGAGTAGGTCTGTGTGTAGGTGTGTGTCTGTGTGTTTGTGTGTCTGTGTGTCCATGTGTGTAGGTGTACATGGGGGATGGAGAGACAAGAAGGGAGAGATAGGCTGTGTCCCAAATGGCACCTTATCTGCTCTACTTTTGACCAGGCTCCATAGGGCTCTGGTTGAATATAGTGCACTATAAAGGGAACACTGTGCCATTTGGGACACAGCCTATCTCTCCCGCTCTGTCTCTCCACCCCTCTCTCTCTCTCTCCATCTCTCATCCTCACTGATCTCATTTCTCTCTCTGAGTGCCACATCAGACGGCTCAATTAGTGGCCAGTTCAACTAGGTGGAGGAGTGGGCTTGTGTGTGTGTGTGTCTGTCTGTCTGTCTGTGTGTGTGTGTGTGTGTGTGTGTGTGTGTGTGTGTGTGTGGGGGGGGGGCCAGCCCACACAGGATGGGGGAGAGGAGAAGGAGGGAAGGATGGAGGATGATGAAGGCAGGTCAAAATCACAAAGTATAATAGTTAGCATGGGTTAGTTAAGTCTGGACAAGGAGGAGCCAAAGTAGGGTGGTTTCACAACAGGAACAATGTTAAGGCCAGGTTACAGTGACTGAGGGAGTGATATCTGTTTAGTGTGTAGTGGTGATCAATGCTCTGATTACTGCTTTGGTGTTCTTTGAATAGTTAGCTTCAACAGATAGATACACAACTAAGATATGAATAACATGACTTGTTAATGGACATTGGGCTTGAAGCGCAAAGGGCAAATGGGAGATGGACATTGGGCATGTAAGTAGAGCCTTCCCGTTTAATCATATGCCATTACTCCTGTATAAACACTTTTTTTCATGAATTATATCCTCAAAAGATATTAATATCCATGTGTGAATTTGTTCATTAGTTCCCTACTCTTTGTCTTCATTTAACATTTATTTCAAGCTGTTATCTGATTCAAGCTGAGAGAGTGCGTCAAATCTGCATCATACAATTGGAATCCACAGCTTCACAAACTCCCACCAAGTTATAACACATACGCACACATGTCTGGTGGAATTACTATATCTGAAAAAATCGAATCCAATTTTATTTGTCACATGTTCCGAATACAACAGGGGGTGTAGACCTTACAGTGAAACGCTCACTTACAAGCCCTTAACCAACAATACAGTTTCAAGAAAAATAAGTGTTATAGATAAGTAAAAAA
This sequence comes from Thymallus thymallus, assembly GCA_023634145.1. Taxonomy (NCBI): domain Eukaryota; kingdom Metazoa; phylum Chordata; class Actinopteri; order Salmoniformes; family Salmonidae; genus Thymallus; species Thymallus thymallus. The sequence continues at coordinate 4,819,495 of CM042396.1, read as the reverse complement.
TACTGCTTGCCGTGCGGCAGCAGAGAGAACAGTCTATAACTAGGGTGGCTGGAGTCTGACAATTTTTAGGGCCTTCCTCTGACACCGCCTGGTATAGAGGTCCAGGATGGCAGGAAGCTTGGCCCCATGTACCCTCTGTAGTGCCTTGCGGTCGGAGGCCGTGCAGTTGCCATTGCAACCGGTGATGCAACCAGTCAGGATGCTCTCGATGGTGCAGCTGTAGAACCTTTTGAGGATCTGAGGACACATGCCAAATCTTTTCAGTGTCCTGAGGCGGAATAGGCTTTGTCATGCCCTCTTCACAACTGTCTTGGTGTGTTTGGACCATCATAGTTTTTTGGTGATGTGGACACCAATGAACTTGAAGCTCTCAACCTGCTCCACTACAGCCCCGTCGACTAGAATGGGGGCGTGCTCGGTCCTACTTTCCCTGTAGTCCACAATCATCTCCTTTGTCTTGATCACGTTGAGGGAAAGGTTGTTATCCTGGCACCAAACGGCCAGGTCTCTGACCTCCTCCGTATATGCTGTCTCATAGTTGTCGGTGATCAGGCCTTCCACTGTTGTGTCGTCAGCAAACTTAATGATGGTGTTGGAGTCGTGCCTGGCCGTGCAGTCAAGGATGAACAGGGAGTACAGGAGGGGCCTGAGCACGCACCCCTGAGGGGCCCCAGTGTTGAGGATCAGTGTGGCAGATGTGTTGTTACCTACCCTTACCACCTGGTGGCGGCCCGTCAGTAAGTCCAGGATCAAGTTGCAGAGGGAGGTGTTTAGTGTTTATGAAATTTCCCCCCCGGGGGATCAATAAAGTATCTATCTATCTATCTATCTATCTATCTATCTATCTATCTATCTATCTATCTATCTATCTATCTATCTATCTATCTATCTATCTATCTATCTATCTATCTATCTAGTCCCAGGGTCCTTAGCTTAGTGATCAGCTTTGAGGGCACTATGGCATTGAACGCTGAGATGAAATCAATGAACAGCATTCTCACGTTGTCAGGCTCTGGCCATAGAGAAGCAATAGGCTTCTCTATGTAGTTATGGTCAGAGTCTGACAGTGTCGTTCTTTTCTGTTTCTGTGTGGGGTTTGGATTGGATCCCTAATTAGAGGCAGCTGCACCGCATTGTCTCTAATTAGGGATCCCATATATGTTGAGTCTGTCCTTCACTCTGGGGTGGGTCGTTATCGATGTATGTCGCAGTCACGGTTGAAGTAAGTGTGTTTTTTTACGTCTGTTCATTGGTGTGTTTTTTGAACGTGACGTTAGTCTATTCGTGTTTTGTGTTGTTCTGTAGTTCGTATTTCGTTGTACTTTGTACATAGTATTTAATTTCTTACATAGTATAATAAAGATGCAATGTCGCCTTGGTCTCTCCCCACACACACACGTGACAGAACGACCCACCATTGCGAGACCAAGCAGCGCGACTGGGGAGAGACGGACCAAGAGGAGTTAACGCCAGTACCAGTTCCGACGTGGCCTAGGGTGAGTCCTGAGGACCGTGGGAGGTTTTTGGCGCAATGGAGGAGGAAGGAAAGGCAAAGGTCCGTTGTGGCTGCGAGCACCACACCATCGGTGCGTTTGCCAGACCCCGGAGAGGCTGAAGACGGGGAATCGCCCACCACTTCGTCTGCCCACAGATCAGGATCGGGAGAAGCCCGAGGGGTTCTATAAATACCCGGAGGAGGAGCAGACGAGGTGGTGGAGAGCCTGGGTTGCGCTTCCGCTGGAGGCTCAGAAGGACCCACTCCTCCGGGAGATAGAGGAGGAGAGGGACTTTGAGCGCCGACGGGTGCTAGTGCTGAGGCTAATGGACAGACGAGCACCTCCAGCGAAGGTTAGCAGCCCGCCACCTCCAGCGAAGGTCAGCAGCCCGCCACCTCCAGCGAAGGTCAGCAGCCCGCCACCTCCAGCGAAGGTCAGCAGCCCGCCACCTCCAGCGAAGGCCAGCAGCACTGAGCCTCCAGCGAAGGCCAGCAGCACTGAGCCTCCAGCGAAGGCCAGCAGCCGTGAGCCTCCAGTGAAGGCCAGCAGCCCTGAGCCGTCATCCACGGCCCGTAGCCCGGAACCTCCAGCGAAGGTCCGTAGCCCGGAACCTCCAGCAAAGGTCCCTGGCCCGGAACCTCCAGCAAAGGTCCCTGGCCCGGAACCTCCAGCGAAGGTCCCTGGCCCGGAACCTCCAGCGAAGGTCCGTAGCCCGGAACCTCCAGCGAAGGTCCACAATCCGGGTCCAGCCGTCTGCTCCGCCTCAGTGCCAGAGCAGTCCGCTCCACCGGTACCCAATCCGGGTCCAGCCGTCTGCTCCGCCTCAGTGCCAGAGCAGTCCGCTCCACCGGTACCCATTCCGGGTTCAGCCGTCTGCTCCGCTCCAGTGCCAGAGCAGTCCGCTCCACCGGTACCCAGTCCGGGTTCAGCCGTCTGCTCCGCTCCAGTGCCAGAGCAGTCCGCTCCACCGGTACCCAATCCGGGTCCAGCCGTCTGCTCCGCCTCAGTGCCAGAGCAGTCCGCTACACCGGTACCCAATCCGGGTCCAGCCGTCTGCTCCGCCTCAGTGCCAGAGCAGTCCGCTCCACCGGTACCCATTCCGGGTTCAGCCGTCTGCTCCGCTCCAGTGCCAGAGCAGTCCACTCCACCGGTACCCAGTCCGGGTTCAGCCGTCTGCTCCGCTCCAGTGCCAGAGCAGTCCACTCCACCGGTACCCAATCCGGGTCCAGCCGTCTGCTCCGCTTCAGAGCCTGAGCAGTCCGCCCCACCGGTGCCCAGTCCGGGCCCGGTTGTTTTCCCCGCTCCATGGCCGGAGCCGTTTGCCCCACCGGTGCCCAGTCCAGGCCCGGTTGTTTGCCCCGCTCCATGGCCGGAGCCGTTTGCCCCACCGGTGCCCAGTCCAGGCCCGGTTGTTTGCCCCGCTCCATGGCCGGAGCCGTTTGCCCCACCGGTGCCTAGTCCTGGCCCGGTTGTTTTCCCCGCTCCAAGGCCGGAGCCGTTTACCCCACCGGTGCCCAGTCCGGGCCCGGTTAATTGCCCAGCTCCATGGCCGGAGCCGTTTACCCCACGTTTACCCCACCGGTTCCCAGTCAGGCTCTGGCCATAGAGAAGCAATAGGCTTCAGTGACAGTGTCTTTCTTTTCTGTTTCTGTGTGGGGTTTGGGTTGGATCCCTAATTAGAGGCAACTGCACAGCATTGTCTCTAATTAGGGACAGCACATGCGGCCTTGTGAATGTTGACCTGTTTAAAGGTCTTACTCACATCGGCTCTTACTGCAAATTGCTATGTTCAGTGTGTCAGACTTTGTGTAATTTCATCACGTTACCAGATATAGCCATAGATTAATCTGTTACCAACTTCTTGTAGGTCTTTATGAAACGTGTGTCACACCTACCTCTGTTCTTGGGCAAGTAGGCTACATTCGAGCAGACTTATCCCATGCGTAACTAAATAGAACATCTTCATGACTCAGAGAATGACAGTGAATTTTTGTTGAATACATTTGATAAAATATATCTGTGATACAGGTAGTTTAGTTAAACTCATAAGATAGGAAAATTAGTAAACAGTAAACCAGGTGAAATAATTTAGGTCAGCTTCATTCCTCTATAATGCTGCAACTAAGGCGCTCCAATTGACGGGTATGAGGCTTACACCGAGTATGAGGCTTACACAACCTTTGGGTAGGTGGCTGTTGATGTTATTGTGCCAGGTCTTATACAACCATACAGAAAGTGCCTTCCCGAAAGTAATCACTTTTCCCACATTATGTTGTGTTACAGCCTGAATTTAAAATGTATTAAATTGAGATTGTTTGTCACTGGCCTACACACAATACCCCATAATGTCAAAGTGGAATTATGTTTTTCAAAATGTATACAAATTAATAAAAAATTAAATGTGTTGAGTCAATAAGCATTCATCCCCTTTGTTATGGCAAGCATAAATAAGTTCAGTAGTAAAAATGTGCTTAACAAGTTACATAATAAGTTGCTTGGACTCTGTGTGCAATAATAGCGTTTAACATTTTTGAATGACTACCTCATCTCTGTACCCCATACAATTAGATGCCCTCAATCTCACACAAATTATCAAGGAACCCACCAGGTACAACCCTAAATCCGTAAACATGGGTACTATCATAGATATCATTCTGACTAACTTGCCCTCCAAATACACCTCCTCTGTTTTCAACCAGGATCTCAGCGATCACTGCCTCATTGCCTGTGTTCGTCATTGCCACCCCTTATCACTGTCAAACGCTCCCTAAAACACTTCTGCGAGCAGGCCTTTCTAATCGATCTGGCCCGGGTATCCTGGAAGGATATTGACCTCATCCCGTCAGTAGATGATGCCTGGTTGTTCTTTAAAAGTGCTTTCCTCACCATCCTAAATAAGCATGCCCGTTTCAAAAAACTTAGAACTAAGAACAGATATAGCCCTTGGTTCACTCCAGACTTGACTGCCCTTGACCAACACAAAAACATCCTGTGGCGCACTGCATTAGCATCGAATTAGCACCAGGAACAAATATACACAGTCAGTTAGAAAAGCAAAGGCCAGCTTTTTCAAACAGAAATTTGCATCCTGTAGTACTAATTCCAAAAAGTTCTGGGACACTGTAAAGTCTATGGAGAATAAGAGCATCTCCTCCCAGTTGCCCACTGCATTGAGGCTAGGAAACACTGTCACCACCGATAAATTCACGATAATCGAAAAATTCAACAAGCATTTTGTTACGGCTGGTCATGCTTTCCACCTGGCTACCTCTACCCCGGCCAACAGCTCTGTACCCCCGCAGCAACCTGCCCAAGCCCCCCCCTGCTTCTCCTTCACCCAAATCCAGACAGCTGATGTTCTGAAAGAGCTGCTAAATCTGGACCCCTACAAATCTGCTGGGCTAGACAATCTGGACCCTTTCTTCCTAAAATGATCAGCCAAAATTGTTGCAACCCCTATTACCAGCCTGTTCAACCTCTCTTTTGTATCGTCTGAGATCCCTAGAGATTGGAAAGCTGCCGCGGTCATCCCCCTCTTCAAAGGGGGAGACACTCTAGACCCAAACTGTTATAGACCTATATCCATCTTGCCCTGCCTTTCTAAAGTCTTCGAAAGCCAAGTTAATAAACAGATCACTGACTTATTCGAATCCCACCGTACCTTCTCTGCTATGCAATCTGGTTTCCGAGCTGGTAATGGGTGCACCTCAGCTACGCTCAAGGTACTTAACGGTATCATAACCGCCATCGATAGAAGACCGTCTTCATCGACCTGGCCAAGGCGATGTGTAAAATCGGAGGGCCTGTTGTCCGGTCCTCTGGCAATCTCTATGGGGGTGCCACAGGGTTCAATTCTTGGGCCAACCCTATTCTCTATATACATCAACGATGTCGCTCTCGCTGCTGGTGACTCTGATCCATCTCTACGCAGACGACACCATTCTGTATACATCTGGCCCCTCTTTGGACACTGTGTTAACTAACCTTCAAACAAGCTTCAATGCCATACAACACTCCTTCAACGCCATACAACACTCCTTCAACACACTAGTAAGACTAAATGCATGCTTTTCTATCGAACGCTGCCCGCACCCGCCCACCGGACTATCATCACTACTCTCGACGGGTCTGACTTAGAATACGTGGACAACTACAAATACCTAGGCGTCTGGTTAGACTGTAAACTCAACTTCCAGACTCACATTAACCATCTCCAATCCAAAATTAAATCTAGAATCGGCTTCCTATTTCACAACAAAGCCTCCTTCACTCATCCTCCCAAACATGCCCTTGTAAAACTTACCATCCTACCGATCCTTGACTTCGGCGATGTCATTTACAAAATAGCCTCCAACACTCTACTCAGCAAATTGGATGTAGTCTATCACAGTGCCATCCGTTTTGTTACCAAAGCCCCATATACTACCCACCACTGCTGACAGAACGACAGATATATGGGACCCAAAAGCGGACACGGAGGCAGAGATATGATTGACTGTTTAATATGATATTTGGGGCAGGACAGGTTCGTAGTCAATGACAGGCAATGTTCGTAACCGGGGATCAGAAGGATGGTAGTACAGAGGAGTAGGCAGGCTCGTAATCCGTAATGCAGGCAGAGTTCGTTTGGCAGCAGATCAGATGGTCGAAGGCACATGAGGGGCTAGACAGGAACGTAATCCAACAGGCAGGTAGAGGTCCAAATACCGGGAAACAGACTGGCAGAGTTAGTAATACAGGAGAGTGCTGGAAACGACTGACTAGGCAAGACGATCTGGCAAAACCCCAACAGAACCCAAGGGACTAAATACCCAAACTAATTAATGATGGAGATAGGGTGCACCTGGTGTGGGGAGGGGACAAACACAGACAGGTGAAACATATCAGGACATGACAGTACCCCTCCCCCTACGGGCGCCACCTGGCGACCGACCCGGGTGCATACCTGGCTGACCGGGATGCCGTCGATGAAAGTCGGCAATGAGCTCCGGGTCGAGGATGTCCCTGGTAGAGACCCAAGACCGCTCCTCTGGCCCGTAGCCCTCCCAGTCAACCAGATACTGGAAACCCCGGCCCCGGGGACGGACTCTCAGGAGGCGACGCACCGTCCAGGCAGGTTGGTTGTCAATAACCCGAGGAGGAGGGGCAGGCCTAGGAACAGGGGACAAAGGACAATGAGAGACAGGTTTTACACGGGACACATGAAAGGTAGGATTAATGCGGAGGGACCGGGGCAACATGAGGCGTACAGCTGAGCGGTTGACCACCCGGGAGATCTGATAAGGACCGATGTATCGGGATGAAAGCTTGCGACTCTCCACCCGAAGGGGCAGATCTCGGGTGGACAGCCACACCCTCTGGCCCACACGATAGTGGGGAGCCGGGGTCCTGCGACGGTCGGCCTGCCGCCGATACCTGACATTAGTGCGTAGCAAAACCGCCCGAGTCTTTCTCCATGTCCGACGACAGCGCCTGACGAACAGCTGGGCCGACGGGACGCCAACCTCCTCTTCTTGCTCCGGAAACAACGGAGGCTGGTAGCCCAAGGAGCACTCGAAGGGGGAAAGCCCCGTAGCGGAGGAAGGCAGGGTGTTGCGGGCATATTCCACCCAAACAAGTTGCCGGCTCCAGGTGGTGGGATTGTCAGAAACCAGGCACCGAAGCACAGTCTCTAGGTCCTGATTGGCCCGCTCTGATTGACCGTTAGACTCTGGGTGGAATCCTGAGGACAGGCTGATAGACGATCCAATAAGGGTGCAGAAAGCCCTCCAGAACTGGGAGGTGAACTGAGGACCCCGGTCGGAGACAATGTCAGTGGGTAGTCCGTGGATCCGGAAAACGTGCTGCACCATCAATTGGGCCGTCTCCTTGGCTGATGGCAACTTAGGCAGGGGAATAAAGTGTGCCGCCTTCGAAAACCGGTCTACAACGGTGAGGATGGCGGTATTGCCGTCAGATAGTGGCAGACCTGTGACAAAGTCCAGGGAGAGATGCGACCATGGACGATGAGGGACAGGGAGAGGCTGCAGGAGACCAGCTGGGGCCTGGCGGGACGTCTTGCTTCGGTTGCATACCGTGCAGGCCGAGACAAAAGAGGGGACATCCACCCCCATGGTGGGCCACCAAAATCGTCGCCGTATAAATGCCAGGGTCCGACGAACGCCGGGGTGGCAGGTCAGTCTTGACGAATGGCCCCATTCCAGGACTCTGGATCGAACAGGGTCAGGTACAAATAGGCAGCCCGGCGGACCCCCTCCTGGGTCAGGGCTCGACTGCTGCGCATTACGCACCGCCTCTTCCACGCCCCAGACCAAGGACGTAGCCAGACAAGAGACCGGAAGAATGCGTTCATTTCCTTGGACCGCAGCAGTAGGACTGAACACCCGGGAGAGGGCATCTGGTTTCGTATTCTTTGAACCAGGCCGATAAGACAGGGTGAAATCAAATCGAGTAAAAAACAGAGCCCATCTGGCTTGTGGGGCGTTGAGTCTCCTGGCTGAGCGTAGGTACTCCAGATTTTTGTGGTCTGTCCACACAATAAATGGTTGTTCCGCCCCCTCCAGCCAATGTCTCCACTCCTCCAATGCTGTCTTGACCGCCAGCAGTTCCCTGTTGCCGACGTCATAATTTGCCTCAGCAGGTGTCAGACGACGGGAGAGGAATGCACACGGATGCAGCTTTTGATCGTTGTCCGACCTTTGCGACAACACAGCCCCCACGCCGATATTAGAGGCATCCACCTCCACTACAAATTGCCGGGCTGGGTCTGGGTGAATCAAAATGGGGGCTGAAGTGAAGCGCTGTTTGAGGGCAGTGAATGCTTGGGCTGCTTGGGGTGACCACACAAAACTCACTTTAGTTGAGGTCAGGGCAGTGAGAGGGGCTGCCAAAATGCTGTAATTCCGAATGAATCGTCGATAAAAATTGGCAAACCCCAGGAAGCGTTGCAAATCCAGGCGTGAAGAGGGCTGTGGCCAATCAGTGACGGCTTGGATCTTGCCAGGATCCATCCGGATGCTACCCGCGGCCACTATGTAACCTAGGAAAGGAATGACCGAGCGATGGAACTCGCACTTCTCTGCCTTTACAAACAGCTGATTCTCTAATAATCGCTGGAGGACCTGACGTACGTGTGCTGTGTGTTCCTGGGCCGAGTGGGAGAAAATCAAAATGTCATCCAGATACACAAAGACAAAACGATTAATCATGTCCCGGAGCACATCGTTTACCAGAGCCTGGAAGACAGCGGGAGCGTTAGTCAACCCAAATGGCATCACCAGATATTCGTAGTGTCCACTAGCAGTGTTAAACGCAGTCTTCCATTCATCACCTTCTCTTATCCGTACCAAGTGGTACGCATTTCGGAGGTCCAGTTTTGAGAAGATTGTGGCTCCCTGGAGTAATTCAAAAGCGGAGGCCAGCAGAGGGAGTGGATATCGGTTCTTCACCGTGATGTCATTAAGACCCCGGTAATCAATGCATGGCCGAAGAGTCTTATCTTTTTTGGCTACGAAGAAAAACCCTGCGCCAGCAGAAGAGGAAGATGGCCGAATAATCCCAGCCCTGAGGGAAGTCTCCACATAATCTGCCATGGCCTTAGTCTCCGGACCGGACAAGGAATACAGACGTCCACGGGGGGGTGATGTGCCTGGATGGAGGTCTATGGCACAGTCGTATGGCCGATGGGGTGGTAGCGAGGTAGCCCGAGATTTATTGAAAGCCTCCCTTAGATCCCAGTATTCGGGGGGAACAGATGACAAATCGATGTCCTCCGTGGCCTGTGAAACCTGTCTGGTTATAACATGAGGTGCAGCCTTCAGACAATGAGCAAGGCAAAAAGGGCTCCAGTTAATAACAGAACCGGTAGTCCAATCTATGTGAGGGTTGTGCTTAACAAGCCAAGAATGGCCTAACACAATTGGAGCATTAGGGGAATGTAGGGGCAGGAACTGGATCTCCTCCCTGTGGTTGCCAGACAGAATCAGAGTAACGGGCATCGATATCTGAGACACCTGCCCAATAGAACGACCGTCCAGGGCAGTGGCCTCGATGGGTGTGCTTAGAGGGCGTGAAGGAATGCCTAATTTGACCAGAAGGGAATTATCAATAAAACAATCGTCAGCCCCTGAATCCATAAGGACATTTACTTTAAGGGTTTGGGAATCCCAAATAATGGTGGCAGGAAAAGGAAAACGAACCGGGGGTACCCATGGAGTTTTGGTTTGACTCACCCGTATTCCTGCAGTTACAAATGAGCCCGCCCTTTTTAACGGACAACAGGCTGCATAATGTCCCTTCTTTCCACAGTAGAGACAGCTGCGACTGTCTATCCTGCGTTGACGTTCCTCGGCCGTCAGTTGTGTCCTTCCTATCTGCATGGGTTCAGATGTCAGGACTTCGGACTCACTCGATGGTTCTCGGAAGTATTCGGGTGGTGCCGTTACTCCCGGTGACGCTCTGCTACCCAATCCGCCGAAATGCGGAAGTGCCTGGGCAGGACGACGATTTTCTCTCTCCCGGTTACGTTCCTGAAGCCTACTGCCAATACGCATGGCAATGGCGATGAGGCTGTCTAAACTGGGAGGCACCTCTCGGGCGGCGAGTTCATCCTTGATGGGATCACATAATCCGTCGTAGAAGGCGTCCAGCAGAGCCTCGGAATTCCATGAGCACTCCGCTGCCAGGGTACGGAATTTAATGGAGTAATCCGACACGCTGCTAGTCCCCTGTTTTAGATGTAGCAGCTGACGTGCCGCTTCTCTTCCGGATACTGGAGCATCGAAAACTTTTTTTACCTCCGTAGTGAACGCTGCTAGATTGTCACAAACGGGAAGTTGCTGGTCCCATATCGGCGTAGCCCAGGCCAGGGCTCGCCCAGTCATCATGGTTATCATATAGGCGACCCGTGACTTTTCTGTGGGAAAAGAGGATGGCTGCAGTTCGAAGATACGCGAGCACTGGGACAAGAAAGGACGACAATAACTCGAATCACCAGAGAACCGTTCGGGGGCAGGTAAGTGTGGCTCTCTTAGGGACACCGGGGAAGGTGTTGGGTTGCTGGGTATAGGTGGGACAGGAGACGGGAGGGAAGCGCTCTGTGCCGGTAGTGCCAGTGTTAATCTCTCCAAGTGTTTGAGCAGGCATTCGGTGGCTCGCTGCTGGTTCTCTCTCTGCTCACTGAGTTCCTCTGCTATTGAACGTAGCACCTCCTCGTGTCGACCCACAACAACCCCTTGGTGGGCTATTGCGTTCTGCAGATGGGTCAACTCCGCTGGGTCCGTCATGGCCAGATCGTTCTGACAGAACGACAGATATACGGGACCCAAAAGCGGACACGGAGGCAGAGATATGATTGACTGTTTAATATGATATTTGGGGCAGGACAGGTTCGTAGTCAATGACAGGCAATGTTCGTAACCGGGGATCAGAAGGATGGTAGTACAGAGGAGTAGGCAGGCTCGTAATCCGTAATGCAGGCAGAGTTCGTTTGGCAGCAGATCAGATGGTCGAAGGCACATGAGGGGCTAGACAGGAACGTAATCCAACAGGCAGGTAGAGGTCCAAATACCGGGAAACAGACTGGCAGAGTTAGTAATACAGGAGAGTGCTGGAAACGACTGACTAGGCAAGACGATCTGGCAAAACCCCAACAGAACCCAAGGGACTAAATACCCAAACTAATTAATGATGGAGATAGGGTGCACCTGGTGTGGGGAGGGGACAAACACAGACAGGTGAAACATATCAGGACATGACAACTGCGACCTGTATTCTCTCGTTGGCTGGCCCTCATTACATATTCGTCGCCAAACCCACTGGCTCCAGGTCATCTATAAGTCTTTATTAGGTAAATCCCTGCCTTATCTCAGCTCGCTGGTCACCATAGCAACACCCACCCGTAGTATGCGCTCCAGCAGGTATATTTCACTGGCCACCCCCAAAGCCAACACCTCCTTTGGCCGCCATTCCTTCCAGTTCTCTGCTGCCAATGACTGGAACGAATTGCAAAAATCCTTGAAGCTAAAGGTTCCTACCTCCCTCACTAACTTTAAGCATCAGCTGTCAAAGCTGCTTATCGATCACTGTACCTGTATAAAGCCCTTCTGTAAATAGCCCACCCTACTACCTCATCCCCATATTTATTTTTTACTTCTGCTCATTTTGCACTACAGTATCTCTATTTGCACATCATCATTTGCACATTCCATCATTCCAGTGTTAATGCTAATCTGTAATTTATTTAGCCACTATGGCCTATTTATTGTCCTACCTTCCTAACCTTACTGCATTTTGCACTACATTTGCACGCTCTGTATATAGATTTTCTATTGTGTTATTGACTGTACGTTTGTTTACTGTGTAACTCTGTTGTTTTTTTGTCGCACTGCTTTGCTTTATCTTGGCCAGGTCTCAGTTGTAAATGAGAACTTGTTCTCAACTGGCCTACCTGGTTAAATAAAGGTGAAATAAAAAAGAATTGAAAGTAGATACAATTTTACAAAACCAGACATTGACTATCCCTTTGAGCATGGTGAAGTTATTAATGACACTTTAGATGGTGTATCAATACACCCACTCACTAAAATCATACAGGCATCTTTCCTAAACCAGTTGGCAGAGAGGAAGGAAACCACTCAGGGATTTCTCCATGAGGTCAATCATTTTTTTTTTGCTTGGCTTATTTAACTAGGCAAGTCAGTTAAGAACAAATTCAGTTAAGAACAAATTATTATTTACAATGGCGGCCTACCTACAGGGTCAGCCCCTGGAGCAAATGAGGGTTAAGTGCCTTGCTCAAGGACACAGACAGGTTTTTCACCTTGTCGGCTCAGGTATTCGAACCAGCGACCTTTCGGTTACTGGCCCAACACTCTAACCACTAGGCTACCTGCCGCCCAAATGGTGACTTTGAAACAGTTACAGAGTTTAATGACTGTGATAGGAGAAAACTGAGGATGGATCAATAACATTGTAGTTACTCCACAATACTAACCTAATTGACAGAGTGAAAAGAAGGAAGCCTGTACAGAACACAAATATTACAAAACATATATCTTGTTTGCAGCAAGGCACTAAAGTAATACTGCAAAAAATGTGGCAAAGCAATCCACTTTTTGTCCGGAATAATAAGTGTTATGTTTAGGGCAAATACAACACATTACTGAGTACCACACTTCATATTTTCAAGCATAGTGGTAGCTGCATCATGTTATGTGTATGCTTTTAATCGTTAAGGACTGGGGAGTTAAAAAAACAAAAACAAAAAACAGAATGGAGCTAAGTACAGGCAAAATCCTCAAAGAAAACTCACCTTTCAGCAGGACAATAACCTAAAACACAATGCCAAATCTACACTGGCGTTGTTTACCAAGAAGACAGTGAATGTTCCCGAATGGCCGAGTTAAAATTGAAAATCTATTTCAAGACTTGAAAGTGGTTAGAGTTAATCATACTCCCCATTTAGATAAACTCAGCAGGTTTCAACTGAAAATAGAAGAAAAATGATTTTGTTTTGCGCTGCGAGAATGTCAGATGTGATTCATGTACTCATGTGTGAACAATGTTTAGAGGGGTCAACGAAAAAGGGACTGAACTGAATACGCATTCAGATCTTACCTGACACTTTAAATATGACCTGTGTACATGTAGAAAAAACATTTTCCTTCTTAAAAGGGGAAATCTACAGTTCAAACAATAACAAAAGCAACTCCCCGCCCCTGTTTCGGTAAAAAGGTGAGGGATGGGGCTGGAGAAATGTAACCACTCTCAAATTCATTGACAGAGCCATAGATGCGAGGACTGACCATCCATGATATCAACATTATAATTTAACCATGTTTTGAGGCTATATAGTGTTTGTTTAAATTGACTTTGTTTATAAACATTGGAGTTAAATAAGCTTACATTTTGGGTTCCGATGTCGAACGACAGTTGAGCTAAGTTCATGAGGCATTTATAATGTAACGATCTGGCCGGCATACACTAGCCACTAAAGGGCACAAGGGGATTGTGGGTAGTTCTTGTCCTGTGATTAAAATGGTTGTGTTATGTCTTTATGTTTTAGTAGTTAACCTAATGTTATGTGTTTATGTTTCCTTAAGTTGTCTTAGTTCAGGTTATGGCGGTAGGGGGGGAATGTTTAAATGCATACCGTGACCGAGCCTTGCATGGCCGGAGGATGTGTTCATTGTTAATAATTGAAGGAGGGTGAATAAAATGTGACGTTCCTGGAGTCGTGCGGTGTATGGGGCACAGGAACTCTCCGGTAAATTAGTCTCTGTCTCTTGCCATCTTCTTCTGGCCGAGCTCGCCACATTGGTGTCAGACGTGGGATTAGTGAGCAGAGGAGGATGGAGAGAGACATTGATGAGCTGGAGAGGACGCTCATGCAGACCCAGGGGCGGTTCGGCATGTCCCGATGGTTCCTGTGCCCCACGGCTAACACAGCAGGGTGCTGCTAGGCCATGCCCACATCCCGTGGCTACAATCAACAACGTCATACTACCTGCAAGTCTGGAGGTGCAACAACCCCTACTCTGCACGCCCAACCTACCATGTTCTGCAGGGGTGCCAAGATCATCAGCCAAGTTGCCCAAGTACAACGGGACAACACAGCTAGAGCCCTACCTCTCCCAAGTCCAAGCGGCTGGAGCAGTGAGGAAGCCGCTACTCACCTGGCACCCTTTTTTTTTTTTGCATTCCAGATATCTTGTATTTCTATACTTTTTCATACTGCCGCTCTATGTATCATGTACCGTGTATCTGTCTTTTGTGTATTTTCGTTGTGGCATTTTGCACCTGCCCTGTGTTTTGTTGTAGCTGCTTGACAATGAAATTTCCCCCCCGGGGGATCAATAAAGTATCTATCTATCTATCTATCTATCTATCTATCTATCTATCTATCTATCTATCTATCTATCTATCTATCTATCTATCTATCTATCTATCTATCTATCTATCTATCTATCTATCTATCTATCTATCTATCTATCTATCTATCTAGCGTTAGAGGGGAACGCAGTGCTGGTGTTTCTCGACCTAACCCCAGCGGAACAACGGGACCTCCAAGCCTTGACCAGGGCGCTGGAAAGGAGGTTTGGACAGCGACTCATCGCGGACCAGAGCAGAGAGCAACTGGCCAGCCGCCATCGCCAAGGAGAAGAGAACCTGGGCACCTTCGCTGCAGATGTGCAACTGCTCGCTCGACAGGGCTACCCCCAATTATAAGGACCTTCACAAGAGGAACTGGCCCTCAACGCTTTCCTGTGGAGGCTAGCACCAGAAAAGCTACGGCAACAGGTCTGCCTCGCCAGGCCTAAGACTCTCGGTGAGGCACTCCACGAGGCCGAACAAGCCGAAGGGGTACTCTCCACGTGGCCCACCCAACAAGGGCACAGCACGCCAACCATGTGTCCGGGTGGCCGACTACGATGAGGGGGAAACGACAGAAGCAGGCCTACGACACCCAAAAAGGGTGTTTCTCCCAAGCTCCGCAGCCATTGGCAGGGGCCCGGGGATATCTTGGGCTGGCTGTCGGAGGGGGGTACAGGGTGCGCATGCCTGGCCGAGACTGCACGGTGGAGGCGTCCTGGACATTTGAGGGACTTTGTGTTGAGAGATTGGGTCGTCGGGGGCGACTGACCCCTCTGGTGGGGGCTATGTAGCGATCTGGCCGGCATACACTAGCCACTAAAGGGCGCAAGGGGATTGTGGGTAGTTCTTGTCCTGTGATTAAAATGGTTGTGTTATGTCTTTATGTTTTAGTAGTTAAGCTAATGTTATGTGTTTATGTTTCCTTTAGTTGTCTTAGTTCAGGTTATGGCGGTAGGGGGGAAATGTTAAAATGCCTACCGTGACCGAGCCTTGCATGGCCGGAGGATGTGTTCATTGTTAATAATTGAAGGAGGGTGAATAAAGTGTGACGTTCCTGGAGTCGTGCGGTGTATGGGGCACAGGAACTCTCCGGTAAATTAGTCTCTGTCTCTTGTCATCTTCTTCTGGCTGAGCTCGCCACAATAAGTTATATTCTTCAAGAATCAATGGATACATATTATACATTTTTAAGTAAAAAAATGTATTAGCAACTGCAGAATGTAGCTCTTTACACTCGTACCCGTATACAGGTTGAAAATGGCAGATTTGGGCACTGATAAGCACCTAAATTGGGACTCAACGGCTGTACAGTAACATCATATAAATGACGTCAGAGCTGGATGGGTTTTGACTGACAGCCGTTCTTGAGCACCGCGCGCGACAAGAAGTTGCCCCCATCCCTGCTGCTAATCAGACAACTTTTGCAAATGTTTTGTTATCTGAGTGAGGAATGTGCTGTTATTTAAGATGAATCGATGTAATTTGAAAGATGAAAACGTTGAGGATTATAATGAATGCTGCTTTGATGTCGTACAAGCAAGCAAAACACCCGTGAGTCCAAATGTGCATTTCACATTTCCATAGAATAAAACTCATGTCATATACAGTGTCAGCGTTTATGATCACTATGCTTGATGTACAGTTACAAGATGACATGGCGTTATATCCTGGGTTGTTCTGAACAGAATGAGCCTGCTTGTCTATTATTGAAGAAAATTTGCTGCAGAACCCGAATGCACTCATGACTCCTTTCTGTTCACACAAAAAATACAATCCGTTTCTCTGCCTTGTGAAAGCCTAACACTAAGATCGTATTTCATAATTTAGCTAGTCATGTTGGCAATAGAACAAGCTTTCAAATGATGCCCTCCTGATCCAGATTGCGATTCATAATGGGCCGTTTTTTAGCAGCTATTGTTTTTGTCTTAAGTTGCATCTACCCCACATGATGTTACTGAATGTTTCCAGAGTGTTTTCAGATTTCGTTACAAACAAATGTACAGTAAAAGTAAAATGCACATAAAATCAACAGTGGAAACGTTTGGAATCAGTCTTGTGTCAGGTGAACTGTTGTGTACTCAACTTTGGTCTAATAATTTTCCCATTATCTCCAAAACGGTTCCCTTTCAATTGCTAACATGCATATGCATATCTTCTGTAAAAACATTTCAATTTAGCCCTGTCCATATAAGCCAATTCCCACGAGTGTAAAGGGTTAAGTGAAGTCTACAAAGACGACTTTTCAATTTACAGTTGATGACTGTGATAAAAATAGATTTACAGTTGATGACTGTGATAGAAATAGATTTACAGTTGATGACTGTGATAGAAATAGATTTACAGTTGATGACTGTGATAGAAATATATTTTTGGACTTAATGTTGATGTCAATATTCCGTCAGAGATACACCAAGTCATACAAAACGTGATTTCCTGAAACACCCACACACTCAATTTCGCTAATTAGTTTCCATAGAAACCAAGACTGCTCTAAGTTGTTTATAAGGTACCTTATGCAAAAGAGACACCAAAAAATGTGGGCGTGAAATATTGAGATGACAACCATGACAAAGTGGGGAGTTGTGGGAGCTGGAGAAAAGCATGGTGGCAGTTTTTAAACAGGAAGTTAAAATGGTGGACTCACTGGAATCACTGAAACTATACTGGTTGCTTTTTAAGTTTAATACAAGTGGACATATTATGCTGTGAAGCCTGAGTGTCATTTTTCCACTTTCAGTATTATGGTTACGATCACCTTTACCCAAAAGAGTGGGAAGATCATTTGTGAGCTAGGGAGGTTTTTGTTCCAATCACCGCCTCCAAAAGGTAATCAAAGGAAAATATAGGCAACACGGTAATGGATATACTGTTACGAAAATGTCAGCCACACATGTTTGCTGACAGGTGTATAACATCGAGCACACCGCCATGCAATCTCCATAGACAAACATTGGCAGTAGAATGGCCCGTACTGAAGAGCTCAGTGACTTTCAACGTGGCGCCGTCATAGGATGCCACCTTTCCAACAAGTCAGTTCGGCAAATTACTGCCCTGCTAGAGCTGCCCCGGTCAACTGTAAGTGCTCAGCAACAACTGCTCAGACTCTAATTGGTAGGCCGCACATGTTCACAGAACGAGACCGCCAAGTGCTGAAGCGCGTAGCGCGTAAAAATCGCATGTCCTCGGTTGCAACACTCACTACCGAGTTCCAAACAGCCCCTGGAAGCAATGTCAGCACAATAACTGTTTGTCGGGAGCTTAATGAAATGGGTTTCCATGGCCGAGCAGCCGCACACAAGCCTAAGATCACCATGAGCAATGCCAAGCGTCGGCTGGAGGGGTGTAAAGCGCGCCGCCATTGTACTCTGGAGCAGTGGAAACACGTGGAAACGTGCCCGAATGCATAGTGCCAACTGTAAAGTTTGGTGGAGGAGGAATAATGGTCTGGGGCTGTTTTTCATGGTTTAGGCTAGGCCCCTCCAGTGAAGGGAAATGTTAACGCTACAACGAACAATTACGTTCTAGACAATTCTGTGCTTACAACTTTGTGGCAACAGTTTGGGGAAGGCCCTTTCCTGTTTCAGAATGACAATGGCCCCGTGCACAAAGCGAGGTCCATACAGAAATGGTTTGTCGAGATCGGTTTGTAATAACTTGACTTACCTGCACAGAGCCCTGACCTCAACTCAATCAAACACCTTTGGGTTGAATTGGAACACCGACTGCGAGCCAGGCCTAATCGCCTAACATCAGTGCCCGACCTCACTAATGCTCTTGTGGCTGAATGGAAGCAAGTCCCCACAGCAATGTTCCAACATCTAGTGGAAATGCTTCCCAGAAGAGTGGAGGCTGTTATAGCAGCAAAGGGGGGGATCAACTCTATATTAATGCCCATGATTTTGGAATGAAATGTTCGACGAGCAGGTGTCCACATGTCCACAGTAGTGTATGTAGAACCAGCACCAGAACAACTTGAAAGATTCCCTGACACTTTTCCCCCCAACTTAGTACTCTTAGCATTAAGCTACACCCTATAGTTTCACATCCTCGTCCCATGATATTAATCTAATTTCTGCCAATTAACTCAAAATATTTCAATATGAATTATAAGATTTTGCACTAGAAATGATGTAAGCAGATTGAGTGTTCCGGTGGTCTTAATACCAGTCTGGCCTATAGAGTTGTTTATTCAGACATGCCTAGTCAGTGTTGGTTCCCTACATGTTTGTCAGGATTCCTGTGGGTAAATGGGAGATTGCCTGTCCCCCAGCCATCTGGGTCTTTAAGACCAGCGTCTGAGGCTGGAGCTAGGAGAGAGCTATGCATTGTGCAAAACTCATAATGAGGAACCTCAAAGACGTACAAACACATACACTGTGCACTCATGCACAGTGTTGTTGCAGTGTTAAACAGTGTACAGGTGCATTGATGTTTTGAAGTGTACACACATGCAGTACACCAACGTGTTTGTGCACGCCCACAAGCACACATCACACACAAACACACTTCCCCCCTTTGCACAGTCTGCTCCCTGTGAGTAACTCCTCACAGGTCAAGTGCAGAAAGCATGTTTCATGAGACAGTCATTCATCCCTGTGAAGATGCAAAAGTTCAGTTGCATCATGTATCAATCATGTATTTATCTGAACTCAATAGTCTTCACAGTAAAAGTGCAGAAAGCATGCTTCATCATACAGTTCATCATACCTGTTACAAGGGCTGAGCCGATCAGATCTTTCTCAGGAAAACTTCAGTTGCATGTATCTTACCCCTATTTCTCTCACCTTCATTCATAGTTTTGCAGGCCCTCTTGTGTTAACAAAAGCCAGTCTAGTGTCCCCCTTCACTCAGCAAAGTAAACAGAAAGTCGGGCTAAAAACTGATGGCAAATAACTACTATACAACTATGTGAGATACGCCCTCTGTTTAACACAAAGCAAGTTTAAAACATGCAAATTCATGTACAGTATTATTCATCCTGAATGTTGACCCTGTGTTAGTTATGCTTGCTTTATCTAAAGAAATGCTTGTCGCTTTCATCTGTATGTGGGAGTTGGATAAAAGAGTCTGGATATGAAAACAAAGTGAGACTTCTCATGCTGTTTCCAATGGATAAATGTTATCGACCAACTCCAGAGAAATGCTGTCCAGAGAGACACACAGCAGCACTAGGTAATGAAAGAAAAGAGGACTTTTTTTCTCCACAGTACTGACTCATCCAAGTGTTGAGGCAGGAAAACTCCTTTATGTTTTCAACTCTAACAAAAGTCAGGAGATCCACACGTCTCTCCCTCCATCTATCACAACTCATCCATCCATCCATCCATCAGAACTTCTAATGGGCCAATTGGCAATTAACGGATTTACACATAATGCATTGTGGTGAGAAGGTTCCTAAACCAATCGTAAAGAACAAAAAGGAAAGCCTTGAGAAATCCCCACAACACAAACAGAGCCAAGAATAGTGTTGCATCCCTCCAATAGAGTTCCAGACACTTGTAGAATCTATGCCAAGGCGCATTGAAGCTGTTCTGGTGGCACGTGGTGGACCAACGCCCTATTAAAACACTTTTTGTTGGTATTTCCTTTATTATATTTAATATACTGTATACAGCGGGTGAAATAAGTATTGAACACGTCACCACCAAAAATATTTCCAAAGGTGCTATTGACATGACATTTTCACCAGATGTTGGTAACAATCCAAGTAATCCATACATAAAGAAACCAAAACAAATAAGTTCAGAAATTAAGTTGTGTAATAATGTGAAATGACACAGGGAAAAAGTATTGAACACATGAAGAAAGGGAGGTTCAAAAAGGCATGGAAAGCCAAAACAACAGCTGAAAACTATCAGTAATTAAAAAGCAATCCAGCCCCCTGTCAGTGCAAATTAATATCAGCTGGTTCAGTCCCAACTGATGGCCTCCAAAAAGGTCTCATTGCCAAGGTGTCACACAAGACACATCTCATGACGGATAAAAGCAAAGAGCTGTCTCAAGACCTTCGCAACCTAATTGTTGCAAAACATAATGATGGCATTGGTTATAGGCGCATTTCTAAGCTTCTGAATGTTCCAGTGAGCACTGTTGGGGCCATAATACGGAAGTGGAAAGACAATAATTTCACCATAAATTTGCCTCGACCAGGTGCTCCTCGCAAGATTTCTGACAGAGGAGTGAAAAGAATAATCAGAAGAGTTGTCCAAGAGCCAAGGACCACTTGTGGAGAGCTTCAAAAAGACCTGCAATTAGCAGGTACTGTTGTCTCAAAGAAAACAGTAAGTAATGCACTCCACCGCCATGGCCTGTATGCACGCTCACCACGCAAGACTCCATTGCTGAAAAAAAAGCATGTTGAAGCTCGTTTAAAGTTTGCTGCACAACATTTGGAAAAGCCAGTGAAATACTGGGAGAATCTGCTGCCATCTACCAGGATGATGAAGATGAAACTAGGGTGGACATTTCAGCAAGACAATGATCCCAAACACACAGCCAAGGAAACTCTCAATTGGTTTCAAAGAAAGAAAATAAAGCTGCTAGAATGGCCCAGCCAATCACCTGACTTAAATCCCATTGAAAATCTATGGAAGAACTGAAGATCAAGATTCATAGAAGAGGCCCACGGAACCTTCAAGATTTGAAGACTGTTTGTGTGGAAGAATAGGCCAAAATCACACCAGAGCAATGCATGCAACTAGTTTCTCCATACAGGAGGCGTCTTGAAGCTGTCATTACCAACAAAGGCTTTTGTACAAAGTATTAAATAAATATCAGTAAGTGTGTTCAATACTTTCTCCCTGTGTCATTTCACATTATTACACAACTTAATTTCTGAACTTATTTTTTTTGGTTTCTTTGTATGTATGGATTACTTGGGTTTTTACCAACATCATGTAAATAGCACCTTTGGAAATATATTTACTGAGAAAAATGGTGACGTGTTCAATACTTATTTCACCCTCTGTATATGTTTATACTGTATGTTTAATATTTAATCTCACCCATTATATACTGTAATCCCATTACATGACAATACCCAAGTATCATAATCACTCCATGTCATAATTCTATTGTGTGCATTGTGTGTGCACATGCACCACCAGCTACTGCACATCTAGACAGACAGCACAGCTTGGGACCCTCCCTGGGCCTTATAACATAAACAAGAGGCCATGTTGACTCCAGGAACCCTAGGAGCTCCAGATGCCAAGTCGAGTGACCATGGGAGCCAGCATCAGAGTTTTCCTCAAAGCTCTAGCAACTATACTGCACATCTACAGTGGGGAGAACAAGTATTTGATACACTGCCGATTTTGCAGGTTTTCCTACTTACAAAGCATGTAGAGGTCTGTAATTTTTATCATAGGTACACTTCAACTGTGAGAGATGGAATCTAAAACAAAAATCCAGAAAATCACATTGTATGATTTTTAAATAATTAATTTGCATTTTATTGCATGACATAAGTATTTGATCACCTACCAACCAGTAAGAATTCCGTCTCTCACAGACCTGTTAGTTTTTCTTTAAGAAGCCCTCCTGTTCTCCACTCATTACCTGTATTAACTGCACCTGTTTGAACTCGTTACCTGTATAAAAGACACCTGTCCACACACTCAATCAAACAGACTCCAACCTCACCACAATGGCCAAGACCAGAGAGCTGTGTAAGGACATCAAATTGTAGACCTGCACAAGGCTGGGATGGGCTACAGGACAATAGGCAAGCAGCTTGGTGAGAAGGCAACAACTGTTGGTACAATTATTAGAAAATTGAAGAAGTTCAAGATGACGGTCAATCTCCTTCGGTCTGGGGCACCATGCAAGATCTCACCTCGTGGGGCATCAATGATCATGAGGAAGGTGAGGGATCAGCCCAGAACTACACGGCAGGACCATTAGTAACACACTACGCCGTCATGGATTAAAATCCTGCAGAACACGCAAGATCCCCCTGCTCAAGCCAGCGCATGTCCAGGCCCGTCTGAAGTTTTCCAATGACCATCTGGATGATCCAGAGGAGGAATGGGAGAAGGTCATGTGGTCTGATGAGACAAAAATAGAGCTTTTTGGTCTAAACTCCACTCGCCGTGTTTGGAGGAAGAAGAAGGATGAGTACAACCCCAAGAACACCATCCCAACCGTGAAGCATGGAGGTGGAAACATCATTCTTTGGGGATACAAAGTGGACAGGATGACTGCACCGTATTGAGGGGAGGATGGATGGGGCCATGTATTGCGAGATCTTGGCCAACAACCTCCTTCCGTCAGTAAGAGCAATGAAGATGGGTCGTGGCTGGGTCTTCCAGCATGACAACGACCCGAAACACACAGCCAGGGCAACTAAGAAGTGGCTCCGTAAGAAGCATCTCAAGGTCCTGGAGTGGCCTAGCCAGTCTCCAGACCTGAACCCAATAGAAAATCTTTGGAGGGAGCTGAAAGTTCGTATTGCCCAGCGACAGCCCCGAAACCTGAAGGATCTGTATGGAGGAGTGGGCCAAAATCCCTGCTGCAGTGTGTGCAAACCTGGTCATGAACTACAGGAAACGTATGATCTCTGTAATTGCAAACAAAGGTTTCTGTACCAAATATTAAGTTCTGCTTTTCTGATGTATCAAATACTTATGTCATGCAATAAAATGCAAATTAATTACTTAAAAATCATACAATGAGATTTTCTGGATTTTTGTTTTAGATTCCGTCACTCACAGTTGAAGAGTACCTATGATAAAAATTACAGACTTCTACATGCTTTGTAAGTGGGAAAACCTGCAAAATCGGCAGTGTATCAAATACTTGTTCTCCCCACTGTACACCAATAGCACAATTTTGCATTAAAGGGGCAATTTGCAGTGGAATTTTCACCCCGCCACCATTTGTTTAAAACGCAAAGTTGCAGTTATGGATACACGGACTGACCATCCATGATATCACCGTTGTTTATCTATGTTTAAGACTGTACAGTGTTTGTTTACATTTAAAAGTTTACAAACCTTGGAGTAAAACAATAATATGTTGGCTTCTGATGGGGTACGACAGTTGAGCTAAGCACACAAGGCATTTATAAGTTATATTCTTCAAGAATCAATGGGTATATATAATGAATTGAAAAATGAATGTACCCATCGCAGATTGCCCCTTTAAAGCCCTGGGCCTAAGCAGACAGGAGGACATTTTGGCTCCAAGTCATGTGTCCCTGGGAGCCAGCATCAGAGGCTTTCTCAAAGGATATTCTGCTTGAGCCCCGGTGTCAAGAGCTTCACAGGCTCATCGAGTTGGAAATGGGATAGCAGAGCGGGAGAGCTCAGAAGAAGACCACACGTGGCTATACAGTAGTCTGCTCTACCGAGAGCTCCTTGGGAACATCAACACATCCCACATGCTTCTCTGCCACCACAGTTGGCAGACAGGCAGGTCAGGCGCAGTACTGGAAGATCTCCCCTCTTGCAGGAACACATCCACACTAGAACCATCACACACCCACCGCCGAGGAGAGAGCATCGCGGGTCTCACAGTAATGGTGCACTTTAACAGGAAGGAGGGAGTGAGGTTATGCAAAATAACATGATGAACTTCATGTTGTGGGAGTTTGCAGAAAAGTACAGTACATGATCTTGTGCTTTTTGTTTGGCTCTGTTTAGTTTGTGTTTACACAGGACACATAGACACGTGTTGTTACACTTGAATTCACGTGGGCAATATTTTACAAACCAAAAACAAACCTCCAAAGGTTTTTTGGTCCAGTATACCTGTGTACAGTAGAGGTTACACTTTGACCACGTCCCAAATGTCACAAACACAGGTGAAACAACTGAACTTAAATAGAATCCCCAATTAGAGACAACTCAAGACAGCTGCCTCTAATTGGGGATAAGACCAACAGAAAAGGAAAACCCAGAACTATTGTCAGGTCCTGACTGTGGCCATCCAACTCCCACTAGGGGGAGCCAGAGACCTGGCCTCAGTCAGGTCCTGACACCAAATTGTATTTATTTATTATTTATCCAGGTTAGTCTCATTGAGATAGCATGTTTTTTTTTCAAGAGAGACCTGGTCCAACCAAGAGAGCAGCAAGGGGGGAACAATGTTTGAGACAAATATCAGACATTTTATTAACAATCTACACAAAATACTCTGTATTAATGGTAGAAAAACATGAACAGTTTTTAAAGATGAATAGAAACTAAATAACTAAAATATGGTCAATACTAAAGTATTTAGCCACCTGAATCAATACATGTGTCAGGCTCTATTTGCTTCTCTATGTAACCATGGTCAGAGTCTGACAGGTTTATTCTATCTGGATCTGGTGGTGGTTTGCGTTGGATCCCTAATTA
The DNA here is from genome assembly GCA_023634145.1 of Thymallus thymallus. NCBI lineage: Eukaryota > Metazoa > Chordata > Actinopteri > Salmoniformes > Salmonidae > Thymallus > Thymallus thymallus. Next base: position 4,794,786 of record CM042396.1, on the reverse strand, counting down.
GAGGCAGCTGCTGCGCATTGTCTCTAATTAGGGATACTACATAGGCTTGTAATTTTCACACTGGGTGTGGGTCGTTGTCGATTATTTCGCAGTCACGGTGACAGTAAGTGTGCAACATTTTGGTACGTCCGTTCGTTCATGTTTGTTTTGGGGAACGTGACGTTGTGTCTATCGTGTTTGTTTTTGTGTTGTATGGTTCGTTCATTTGTAATATTTATTATACATAGTATATAAAAAATAAATGTTGAACTATAGTCCCTGCGCTGCGCCTTGGTCTCTGTATGCACCCCCTCCACCGGTGCCCAGTCCGGGTCCGGTCGTTGGCTCCATTCCCATGCCAGAGCAGTCCGCTTCACCGATGTCCAGTCCAGGTCCGGACCTCTGCTCTACTCCCCGCACCCGACCTCCAGTGAGTGCGCCCAGCCAGGTGCTTCCAGTGCCGGCTCCACGCACCCGACCTCCGGTCCGCCTTCCCAGTCCGGTACCTCCCATGCCAGAGCAGTCCGCTTCACCGATGTCCAGTCCGGGTCGGGACCTCTGCTCTACTCCCCGCACCCGACCTCCGGTGCACCTCCCCAGTCCGCTACGTCCCGTGCCGGCTCCCCGCACCCGACCTCCAGTGCGTGCGCCCAGCCAGTTACTTCCTGTGCCAGCTCGACGCACCCGACATCCGGTGCGCCTCCCCAGTCTGGTACGTCCTTTGCCGGCCCTCCGTAGCCCGGAACCCTGGCGAAGGTCCGCAGCCCGGAACCTCCGGCGAAGGTCCGCAGCCCGGAACCTCCGGCGAAGGTCCGCAGCCCGGAACCTCCGGCGAAGGTCCGCAGCCCGGAACCTCCGGCGAAGGTCCGTAGCCCGGAACCTCCGGCGGAGGTCCGCAGCCCGGAACCCCCAGCGGAGGTCCGCAGCCCGGAACCTCCAGTCAAGGTCCGCAGCCCGGAACCTCCAGCAAAGGTCCGCAGCCCGAAACCTCACAAAGTCTGCTCCGCTCCTGAGCCAGAGCAGTCCATTCTACCGGTGCCCAATCCGGGTCCAGCCGTCTGCTCCGCTCCAGAGCCTGAGCAGTCCGCTCCTGTGCCCAGTCCGAGTCCAGCCGTCTGCTCCGCTCCAGAGCCTGAGCAGTCCGCTCCTGTGCCCAGTCCGGGTCCAGCCGTCTGCTCCGCTCCAGTGCCAGAGCAGTCCGCTCCACCGGTGCCCATTCCGGGTCCAGCTGTCTGCTCCGCTCCAGAGCCTGAGCAGTCCGCTCCACCGGTGCCCAGTCCGGGTCCAGCCGTCTGCCCCGCTCCTGAGCCTGAGCAGTCCGCTCCACCGGTGCCCAATCCGGGTCCAGCCGTCTGCTCCACTCCTGAGCCAGAGCAGTCCACTCCACCAGTGCCAAGTCCGTGCCCGGTTATTTGCCCCGCTCCATGGTCGGAGCCGTTTACCCCACCGGTGCCCAGTCCGGGCCCGGTTATGTTCCCCGATCCATGGCCGGAGCCGTTTACCCCACCGGTGCCCACTCCGGGCTCGGTTAATTGCCCAGCTCCATGGCCAGAGCAGTTTGCCCCACTGGTGCCCAGTCCGGGCCCGGTTGTTTTCCCCGCTCCATGGCCGGAGCCGATTGCCCCACCGGTGCCCAGTCCGGGCCCGGTTGTTTTCCCTCGCTCCATGACCGGAGCCGTTTACCCCACCGATGCCCAGTCCGGGCCCGGTTGTTTTCCCTGCTCCATGGCCGGAGTCGTTTACCCCACCGGTGCCCAGTCCGGGCCCGGTTATGTGCCCCGCTCCATGGCCGGAGCCGTTTACCCCACCGGTGCCCAGTCCGGGCTCGTTTAATTTCCCATCTCCATGGCCGGAGCCGTTTGCCCCACTGGTACCCAGTCCGGGCCCGGTTATAAAGAAGGGGCATGGGAGAAAACGGTCCACTTCGCCGGAGCCAGAACCTCCACCGACGGACTAAGCCCGGAACCTCCAGCAAAGGTCCGCAGCCCGAAACCTCACAAAGTCTGCTCCGCTCCTGAGCCAGAGCAGTCCATTCTACCGGTGCCCAATCCGGGTCCAGCCGTCTGCTCCGCTCCAGAGCCTGAGCAGTCCGCTCCTGTGCCCAGTCCGAGTCCAGCCGTCTGCTCCGCTCCAGAGCCTGAGCAGTCCGCTCCTGTGCCCAGTCCGGGTCCAGCCGTCTGCTCCGCTCCAGTGCCAGAGCAGTCCGCTCCACCGGTGCCCATTCCGGGTCCAGCTGTCTGCTCCGCTCCAGAGCCTGAGCAGTCCGCTCCACCGGTGCCCAGTCCGGGTCCAGCCGTCTGCCCCGCTCCTGAGCCTGAGCAGTCCGCTCCACCGGTGCCCAATCCGGGTCCAGCCGTCTGCTCCACTCCTGAGCCAGAGCAGTCCACTCCACCAGTGCCAAGTCCGTGCCCGGTTATTTGCCCCGCTCCATGGTCGGAGCCGTTTACCCCACCGGTGCCCAGTCCGGGCCCGGTTATGTTCCCCGATCCATGGCCGGAGCCGTTTACCCCACCGGTGCCCACTCCGGGCTCGGTTAATTGCCCAGCTCCATGGCCAGAGCAGTTTGCCCCACTGGTGCCCAGTCCGGGCCCGGTTGTTTTCCCCGCTCCATGGCCGGAGCCGATTGCCCCACCGGTGCCCAGTCCGGGCCCGGTTGTTTTCCCTCGCTCCATGACCGGAGCCGTTTACCCCACCGATGCCCAGTCCGGGCCCGGTTGTTTTCCCTGCTCCATGGCCGGAGTCGTTTACCCCACCGGTGCCCAGTCCGGGCCCGGTTATGTGCCCCGCTCCATGGCCGGAGCCGTTTACCCCACCGGTGCCCAGTCCGGGCTCGTTTAATTTCCCATCTCCATGGCCGGAGCCGTTTGCCCCACTGGTACCCAGTCCGGGCCCGGTTATAAAGAAGGGGCATGGGAGAAAACGGTCCACTTCGCCGGAGCCAGAACCTCCACCGACGGACTAATCTTCCCTCCCTATATACCCCCCCCCCCCCATGTATTTGTGTGTTTTGTTTGGCGTCCGGGAGTCCGCGCCTTGGGGGGGGGGGGGGGGATACTGTCAGGCTCTGGCCATAGAGAAGCCTATTTGCTTCTCTATGTAGCCATGGTCAGAGTCTGACAGGTTTATTCTTTCTGTATCTGGTGGTGATTTGCGTTGGATCCCTAATTAGAGGCAGCTGCTGCGCATTGTCTCTAATTAGGGATCCTACATAGGCTTGTAAATTTCACACTGGGTTGTGGGTCGTTGTCGATTATTTCGCAGTCACGGTGACAGTAAGTGTGCAACATTTTGGTACGTCCGTCCGTTCATTCATGTTTGTTTTGGGGAACGTGACGTTGTGTCTATCGTGTTTATTTTTGTGTTGTATAGTTCGTTCATTTGTAATATTTATTATACATAGTATATAAAAAATAAATGTCGAACTATAACCCCTGCGCTGCGCCTTGGTCTCTGTATGCACCCCCTCGTGACAACATGTTAGAAACCCCTTTGGCAGCGAATACATCTGCATTTTGGCCATAAAGTATTACTTTGCCATGTTTTTTTGCAGTGTTACTTTAGTACTTGTTGCATACAGGATGCATTAAAGTCATTATTGTGGAGTCACTACAATGTTTGTTGATCCATCCTGTTTTTTCCTATCACAGCCATTAAACTCTGGAACTGTTTTAAAATCACTAATGGCCTCATGGTGAAATCCCTCAACAGTTTCATTCCTGTCCTGCAGCTCAGTTCAGAAAGATGACTATCTTTGATGTGTCTGGGTGGTCAAATACTTTAAAGTACTACTTAAGTAGTTTTTGGGGGTATCTGTACTTTACTATTTATATTTTTGACAACTTTTACTTTTACTTCACTACATTCCTAAAGAAAATGATGTACTTTTTACTCCATACGTTAAGCACACACATCCCTGAGTTGCTCGTCTTTTCAGTTCGTTGCAGCTAGCGACTGGAACGAGCTGCAACAAACACTCAAACTGGACAGTTTTATCTCAATCTCTTCATTCAAAGACTCAATCATGGACACTCTTACTGACAGCTGTGGCTGCTTTGCGTGATTTATTGCTCTCTACCATCTTGCCCTTTGTGCCGTTGTCTGTGCCCAATAATGTTTGTATCCTGTTTTGTGCTGCTACCATGTTGTTGTCATGTTACGTTGCTACCATGCTGTGTTGTCATGTGTTCCTGCCATGCTATGTTGTGGTCTTAGGTCGCTCTTTATGTAGTGTTGTGTTGTCTCTCTTGTCGTGATGTGTGTGTTGTCCTATATTTTGATTTAATTTATTTATATATTTAATCCTAGCCCCGTCCCCGCAGGAGGCCTTTTGGTTGGCCGTCATTATAAATTAGACTGACTGACTTGCCTAGTTAAATAAAACAAAAATAAAACATGGAAAATGGTACAATTCACACACTTATCAAGATCCCTACTGATCTGGCGGACTCATTAAACACACATGCTTCGTTTGTAAATGATGTCTGTGTGTTGGAGTATGTCCCTGGCTATTTGTAAATTTAAAAGACAAGAAAATGCTGCTGTCTGGCTTGCTTAATATAAGGAATTTGAAATGATTGATCATTTTACTTTTTATACTTAAGTATATTTTAAACCAAGTACTTTTAGACTTTTACTTGAGTCATTTTCTATTAATGTCACGCCTGCTCCCGCTCCCCCTCCCTGGCTCTCGAGGGTGCCAGGTTACCTTCAATTACGCATAGCTGCACTCACTTTGTTGATTGCCTCTCTGTGTCTATCTATCTATCTATCTATCTATCTATCTATCTATCTATCTATCTATCTATCTATCTATCTATCTATCTATCTGCTCCTCTGTGTTGTTCCTTGTTGTGTGTGCGTCCTGACGCTGTTTCATGTGCTGTTTGATGTCCTTTCCAATAAATGTTTAACTCCCGATACCTGCTTCTCATCTTCTGCGTTGGGCGTTACAATTAAGGTGTCTTTACTTTTTTTAGTATGACAATTGGGTACTTTTTCCATCACTGGAAATTCTATTTCTTGACCTTACAGATGTTGTATGTTTTGGGGACAGAGGAAGGGTTCGTCATTCAAAAATCATGTCAATGTAACTTTTATATGATTTGTTAAGCCAAATGTTACTCCTGAACTAATTTAGTCTTGCCTGAACAAACGGGTCGAATACTTATGCAACGACTATATTTTAGTTAAGTTTTTGTTAATCTTAAGAAAATGTTAGAATTTTTCTTCTACTTTGACATTACACAGTATTTTGAGTAGATTGTTGACAAACAATTAAAATGAAATACATTTTTATTCCACTTTGTAACAATATAAAATGTGAAGAGATCCAATAGGTATGAATGCTTTTGCAAGGCACTATAGGGAATATGGTGCTATTTGGGATGCCGTCATAATGTTAGTGGTGACTAACAGGAAGAGAGGGCCTTGATGATGGGGTTCTGAACATTGAAGAGAACTGGGGGAAATGGATTTTAACCTCTAGGATCGTGTCCCGCCCTCGAGACGCTTGAGCTAATTTTCCAGGACATAGACATATCTTATATGGGCAGAAAGCTTAAATTCTTGTTAATCTAACTGCACTGTCCAATGTACAGGAGCTATTACAGTGTAAGAATACCATGCTATTGTTTGAGGAGAGTGCACTTGTACGTACTTGAAAATGAATCAATAAACCAATAGGCAGATTTGGGCAGACTTGATACAACATTTTGAACAGTAATGCAATGGTTCATTGTATATGTCTAAAACCTTGCACATACACTGCTACCATCTAGTGGCCACAATCTAAATGGCTTCTGGACTCCTAAGTAATATTACGTCCTTTCTCTTGCATTTCAAAGATGATGTGCAACCCCCTCCCCCCAAAAAACGTATGTTTTTTTTCTATGTATTATCTTTTACCAGATCTAATGTGTTATATTCTCCTACATTAATTTCACATTTCCACAAACTTCAATGTTTCCTTTCAAATGGTATCAAGAATATGCATATCCTTGATTCAGGTCCTGAGCTACAGGCAATTAGATTTGGGTATGTCATTTTAGGTGAAAATTGAAAAAAAGGGTCTGATCCTTAGAGGACATTAAAGAATGAGAAGCTGTTTCAAGAGTGTATCATCCAACGAAGCATAAGGTCCTAAAATATATTTTTACTTGCCTTTTTCCAGATGAAAAAAAAACAAACATGTAATCACTATAAAAATAAATATATTAAAATGGAGTTGACCTCATCCACTGAAAGACACAAACCATTATCTCCATTACAATACCTCCTCTTCAGTACATATCACCAAGAAAACAACCTAACTAGTAAAAGCCTTCCACCTCATATCTTCACATGCCATGCCTTTCCCCATCAGTCCTGGGCCTGGGTGAGTGCTGTTTAGGTGTGCTGGCGTAGGTTAGGGATGCTCTGGCTAGTTGAGATCCATTAGACCGTAACAACTCTTTGCAGAGAGAGCAAAGGGACTATGACCTGTCCTGTGCAATACACATAGGTCTCTATTAAAAGCAGGTATGTGAGTAAAAAGCCATGCTACATGATAAGAATGGTTCGAAAACATGAGGACGAGAGGGCAGCATCACATCAGTATCCAATGTTCCCACTGGGATAAAGCTTTTAAATACTATTGTGGTATTCAAAAGAACCACCAGCATCAGGGTGCCGGAAACACTGGATCTAACAGCACTGAACCATATTCATCAAAGTCTGTCGACTGTTTATTTGATTATATCATTTTGTTGGGTTTGAGTGAATTTGACAGAACAAAATGAATGTAAAATGTGTCACAACAATTGAACAACTGAAACCGGAAAGCAACCAGGTTGTAATGGACCATTATAAGTTACCAGAAGATGAAAAATATAGATATCTTCATGTTAACTAACTCAAAGTAAACCCCTCCATTACTGAACATTTTCACTAGATGAATAAAATATATTGCGAAACCCTCATTATAAAAAGGGACAGTCCATATTATAGTTGCCTTCGGTAATATATACACTTTCAGTGTACACGTACCTCCACTTAGTGGTGTCTGCATTAGTCACAATCCCCCCATTCTCGGAATTAATTTCAATGGAGTTAGTAACAGTATTGTTACCCAGGTATAAAAGCAACTGTAATGCTAAGTGTTGCTGGGCATAGTACAGCAGAGGGCTCTGCGCTTTAAAAAAAACACTTCCAAAGCATTGATACTTAAGGCATAATAACCCGTAAAAGTGGAGGAGGGGAATCAATCAGTCTAGAAGACACTTATGTGGAGAGTGCATTTTGTGGCACAAAAGTGGCTATTACTAATCATTCAAATGACGAGATGTTTCATATTGTTGAGTTAAACCTGTAGTATAATGTTATTAAATATGGTCTAGTGGTAACCTCTATTTCCTTACTGTCATCGTCTCTATCTGTTCAATAAATATATATTTTTAATAGTTTTTATTTTTAAACATATACAATTATAAACAATTTAAAATATGCAAAACATATTGTTTGGTGATAAGGTAGAGAAAACCTGTGGCCCTGTCCGTACATGAGAGCGGGGCGTTGACAGACAGACAGTGACCTAGAAACCCCTCAGAAGCCAAGGCTCTGGAGCCCAGGGGGGTTCAGCTGGAGATGACTGCGCCCTCCACTCAAACTTCCAGACGTTCCTGATGCCTGCTGAACGTACACGAGAGTGTCAGTTCAGCTGCAGTGTGAATTCGTCAACAGGCAGCAAGGTGCAAACAGCAAACAGACACTCAGGTGTGGGCGGAAACACAACAAGATAGCCGGGGACTGAAGTAAGGTGTGCCCGCAGTGGCGGTGCGAGAGAAAGATTGAGAGTGAGGGAGGGAGGGAGCGAGCGAGCGGAAGTTGTGGGCGAAGAGGAGGAGGGGGAGGAGGCAGAGAGACAAAACGTTGCTAGTGAAAAGCTGATAGAAATGCGGCAAATAGAGAGAAAGAGGAGGGAGAATGAGACGTGCCAAGGACGGGAGAGAGGTGGTGGGGAGGTCAGAGAGAGAGAGACACTGCAAAGCAGGCATTAAAGACTTCTATCAAATGGGATTGAGAACGGCAACAACACAGCAGACAATGAGGTCAGAGCAACGGTCAGTGTCTGTAGATGAGTCTGCTCTATTATTTACGTACACAGTATCAATTAAAAGGGCTATTATGTACTGTATAATACATGACCATATCATATCAATGGGAAGTATGAAATGTGGTCAGAACAAGGTAGAGGGATGGAAAGAATGATCTCATCGGCTACCGGATGTTCACTTCAAAACCGTTTCCCATCTAGGCTAAACGTTTCCTCATCTAAAGACCTTAGTTTCCCCATCAAAATGCAAAACAAAGACTGGGTTTTCAGAGGTTGAGAATGAATCAAATACAAGCATAAACTGCCCGTAACCCCACTCTACTACACCCCCCGCTACTTCCATCTCATCCTTAAGTAGAGTGTGAGGAAAATCTAACTTATGCTCTTTCCTGCTGCATCACCAGATTGCTGTCAGACTGCTACAGACTGAGTGACTGGAAATTGCTGGAGGTGCTGTCTGCACACCCTCCACTCTCTTGGACTGTGCTCAACTGATTAGCGGATGCAGGAAATCTAATTAGACTCAAGGACTGTGTTGACTGCAGTGGTTCCACTTCCGAGAGACAGGTTAATGGCCGCTTTCAGGAAATGGCTCGCTCTCGCTGGGCACATTGGAGGGCTCTAGTCTACACTGAGAGGGAAAAAGTTGGAACGTTGGATGGGTCTCATGAACTCCAGCTCTAAAATGGCACTCTATTCACTACTTTTGACCAGAGCCTTTCGGGTTCAAAAGTAGTGCACTATATAGGAAATAGGATGCCACTTCAAATACAGCCCATGTGTGGGATTCCCTTGAATGAACTCCCATCACAGGCGCTCAAAGTCATTTTGGTAGGTTACCACCTGCAGGGCTTCTGGTGTGAATGTCTCCCTTAGTGGCTGGTCAGAACGGACTATCTTTGACATTTAGTTCGTTATCCTCTGTGCTTTTTGACGTCACCTTTTTGAAACATATTGGAATCCTTGATGAACTCACTTTCTACCTGCAACACAGAGGGATAGTTCACTTTTTCTGTTGAGGTTTTAGCTTTATTACATTTTTACAAAAGTGAAGCCGCTCCGAATCCCCTGAAGCCGCCCCACCCACATCCCCACCAATCTCCCCCCCATACCCACCCACATCCCTCCCCCCATACCCACCCACATCCCTCCCCCCATACCCACCCACATCCCCACCCACATCCCCACCAATCTCCCCCCCATACCCACCCACATCCCTCCCCCCATACCCACCCACATCCCTCCCCCCATACCCACCCACATCCCCACCCACATCCCCACCAATCTCCCCCCCATACCCACCCACATCCCTCCCCCCATACCCACCCACATCCCTCCCCCCATACCCACCCACATCCCCACCCACATCCCCACCAATCTCTCCCCATACCCACCCACCCACATCCCCACCCCTTTATTTTAGCCACTTGTCCAAAGATAAAATAAAATATAAAAAAATGGTCTGCAACACCATGGGCCAAAAAGGTGACTGAAAATTGGGTTGTATGATGCAAGGAACCACTTTACAAAATTAAATTCATTATTTTCATTATTATTACCGTACAGAGAATCTACCCTCTGCCTATAGCTGGGCGAAATGGACAACAAGTCATATCACAATGTATATATTTTTTTCATGCACAGTTACTTTCCATTAGGGCTCTAGACTGACTTTTCCAGTGCCAAGTAAGACATGAAAGAAGTTAGCTATTTCATATTAAGTTGAATTTAAAATCAATTAAGTTGTTTTTAAAAATGTTCACTGGCTGTCACGTGAGGGTGCAGAGAGAGACCAAGGCACAGCGCAGTGATAGTTCGACATGATTTTAATGAAAGTTTAAAGTACGTACTACCAAACACAAACACGATATGACAAACGTAATGGAATTGCACACCAAACAAAAACGAACACACTACTTTACACGTGACTGGAGGAATAACGACCCACACAAAGGTGAAGGACAGACAGACACATATAGGATCCCTAATTAGAGACAATGCGGTGCAGCTGCCTCTAATTAGGGATCCAACCCAAAACCCACACAGAAACAGAAAGGAATAGAAACTGTCAGACTCTGAGCATAGCTACATAGAGAAGCAAATAAGCTTCTCTATGGCCAGAGCCTGTCACTGGCCTACACACAATACCCCATAATGTCAAAGTGGAATTATGTTTTTCAATTATTTATTTTTTTACAAATTAATAAAATATTTAAAGCTGAAATGTCTTGAGTATTTAAACCCCTTTTATTATGGTTCATGAGTAAAAAAGTGCTTAACAAGTCACATAATAAGTTCCATGGACTCACTCTGTGTGCAATAATAGTTAACATGTTGGTTTTTTTAATGACTACCTCATGTCTGTACCCCACACATACAGTTATTTACAAGGTCCCTCAGCCGAGCATTGAATGTCAAACACAGAGAAAGAAGGGCATCCATTGGTAGATGTAGAAAGACTATAACCTTCCCCCATTCCTACCCTCGAAGGCAGGCTTTTCAAAACCTGGGTGGTACTAGTTTACAGGTTCATGTGAGCTATGTTACCGTGCACTGTCTAGCGGAGATTGCTAAATAATTACCATGGCTGCTTCTGGTGATTCCGCTTTCCAAGAAGAGCTCGACGATGTAGGAACATACACAACTATTTATTTCAGCCTGAATACACTGAATAGGAGTGGAGACAGTGAGAAAAATAATTCTGAGATCATCAACTGAGCAAACGTGTCTACACAGCGCTCAAGATTTAGATTCCATCCCGCTGGCTCCTGAAGCCCCCATGAGATCCCTAATCTAGAAGCAGGCTTGCTAGCTAAATGTTAATTCTGTTTTACAAAAAAATGGCAGAGATTACTCAAACACCGTAGCTAGCAAGCCCTCCTCGGTGACAATGTTATTAGGGCGCGATAATGTTAGATTTGGCTATTCATTTTACTTAACTGTCATTGAAGTTGGTGGTTACTACTGGTTTCAGATGGCGAGAAAAACTGTCCACCATGTTTGGTGTTTTGGTAAGGGCTCGGAATGACGTCACGCACCCAAGAAACCTCAACCAATCACCCGACGGATATTAATGACTTACAATGTGAGAAACCATTGGAATTTTACTGACTCTATTCAACCATCCATTTCTCTAAGCGTACATGGAATTCCTGCAATGTACTGTATGTGTTCACTGGAATTTCAGTGTGAATCGGTGGGCATGAATGGGTGCACTCATGGGTAGAGGGCTAAAATGGGCTCGTAAGTGGCTTACACAAGAATGGTGCTTTTACAGTCCATCTGGATTACAGCACTCATATCAATACTGGTATTGACAATATAATTCCATATAACCAACAATTTGGGTGCTCGAGCTACCTATTGTCATTGGCTGTAACGTAGTGGGTGTCTGGTAACAATGTGAAATTGCTAACAAGCCTGTAAGCCTCAGTCCTCCTACATACATACTGTAAAGAGTGATATAACAAGTGGATAATCGGTTTCTTGAGAAAGGGTAATACAGAGGTACAGTTGTGACGTCCCTCCCACTGTCTAATGGGATCTCCTGATTGGTAGTCTGCTTGTTGCAGGAGGCCCGTGGGCGGAGCTGGGAGGATCGTCAGATGATGTGGCGCACCTGTGCAGGCTTGGCCTGCAGGCTATAAAGGGTGGTTACATCAGCCAACACTCTCTTCCATGACTGGCAGGATGGCTTCCAACACCTTTTGGGTCTGTTTTCACCATACAACACCCTCTCCACACACTGCGTACACTACTGATCCTACAGACGTCCATTGCTTATGTTATATTTTTTGTATTTATTATTATTTAGTTTAATACATTTATTCATTTTTACATTTAAGTTGTGTGGTCTCCCTTTGTTGTTACGAACTATGAGCCAAGTCGTAGCATAGTATACAATGATCTCTATCCTGAGCTGAGCGCAACAGAACTTAACCGAGCTGCACTACACTGGCCTGGTTTCACATCCACCATAGTTGCTGGAACCATAACGGAAAGGAAAACGTGAAAGAAAAAACATAAGTCAGCACAGTACCGTTTCGGTTGGTACGATTGTGTGAACAGGATAAAAGATTCATTTCCTAATTAAACCCCACTACAGTATAGTCATGGCCAAAAGTTGAGAATGACAAAGTTGAGAATGACAAAGTTTGCTGCCTCAGTGTTGAGGATGGCAATTTGCATATACTCCAGAATGTCATGAAGAGTGATCAGATGAATTGCAAAGTCCCTCTTTGCCATGAAAATGAACTTAATCCCCAAAAAACATTTCCACTGCATTTCAGCCCTGCCACAAAAGGACCAGCTGCCATCATGTCAGTGATTGTCTCGTTAACACAGGTGAGAGTGTTGACGAGGACAAGGCTAGAGATCACTCTGTCATGCTGATTGAGTCAGAATAACAGACTGGAAGCTTTAAAAGGAGGGTGGTACTTGAAATCATTGTTCTTCCTCTGTCAACCATGGTTACCTGCAAGGAAACACGTGCTGTCATTGCTTTGCACAAAAAGGGCTTCACAGGCAAGGATATTGCTGCTGGTAAGATTGCACCTAAATCAACCATTTAGGGATTGGACTGCTGAGGACTGGGGTAGAGTCATTTTCTCTGAATCCCCTTTCCGATTGTTTGGGCCATCCGGAAAACACCTTGAGAAGACAAGGTGAGCTCTACCATCAGTCCTGTGTCATGCCAACAGTAAAGCATCCTCAGACCATTCATGTGTGGGGTTGCTTCTCAGCCAAGGGAGTGGGCTCACTCACAATTTTGCCTAAGAACACAGCCATGAATAAAGAATGGTACCAACACATCCTCCGAGAGCAACTTCTTCCAACCATCCAAGAACAGTTTGGTGACGACCAATGCCTTTTCCAGCATGATGGAGCACCTTGCCATAAGGCAAAAGTGATAACTAAGTGGCTCGGGGAACAAAACAGACATTTTGGGTCCTTGGCCAGGAAACTCTCCAGACCTTAATCCCATTGAGAACTTGTGGTCAATCCTCAAGAGGCAGGTGGACAAACAAAAACCCACAACTTCTGACAAACTCCAATCATTGATTATGCAAGAATGGCCTGCCATCAGTCAGGATGTGGCCCAGAAGTTAATTGACAGCATGCCAGGGCGGATTGCAGAGGTCTTGAAAAAGAAGGGTCAACACTGCAAATATTGACTCTTTGCATAAACTGAATGTCATTGTCAATGAAAGCCTTTGACACTTATGGAATACTTGTAGTTATACTTCAGTAATAGTAATAGTGAATACACTCTATTGGATCTTCACATTTCAATATTTGAACCCAAGCCTTTCCTTGATACAGGGGTAGAATTTGTAGTATTTTTGGTAGCTTGATCTGTTTCTCACCACTTCCTCTGAACTGAAGGGAAGCAGTTAAGATATCCTGGAACCAAAAAGGGTTCTTCAAAGGGTTACCCTATTGGGACAGCCAAAGAATCCTTTTAGGTTCTAGATAGCACCTTTACTTCTAAGAGTGTGGGCATCCCCACTCAGCCCCTCTCCATTCCCATGGACGTTAGTGCTGGACGGGCGCTCTATAAGCCAGGTCACCCACAATACCACCCCCATCAACCTATAAGTGTTAGGGAACCACAGCATGACGATCCAATTTCTGCTGACTAAGTCTCCTCAGGTTCCCGTGGTATTGGGATTTTCTTGGCTCCAGCGACACAATCCCTTCATTGACTGGACTGCTGGTGCCGTCATGGGCTGGAGGCTATTCTGCCACGCTCATTGTCTAAAGTCAGCGCAGCCTGCCCCGGGACGTCTTCCTGGGGGCTCGGAAGTTGCCCCGGACCGCTCTGCCATTCCCGCGGAGTACCCGGGCCACTTCGCTTCCGCCGTACCGACCCTATGACTGCGGGATCAACCTTTTCCCGGGCACCACTCCGCCCCAGGGACGACTGTACTCTGTCGGGTCTGGAGACCAGGGCTATGGAGACCTACATTGAGGACTCATTCATCTTTCTGCCTCCCCCGCCGGTGCATTGACTACCGGGGCCTCAACGGCATCACGGTGAAGAACTGCTACCCGCTACCACTCATCTCCTAGGCCTTCAAGCCGCTCCAGGGGGCCAACAAGTTCTCCAAACTGGACCTATGGAACGCTTACCACCTGGTGCAGATACGGGAAGGGGACGAGTGGAAGACTGCCTTCAACGCAGCCACTGAGTATCTGGTCATGCCATTTGGCCTTACCAATGCTCCAGCTGTGTTCCAGGCCATGGTTAATGAGGTTCTTCGACATGTCGAACCGGTTAGTCTTTGTCTACCTCGACGACATCATCTTCTCCTGCTCCGCCCAAGAACACGTGCTCCTCGTCCGACAGGTCCTCCAACGCCTCGTGGTGAACCAGCTTTTTGTGAAAGCCGGGAAATGCGAATTCTATTGCTCCACCATCCCCTTCCTGGGTTACATCATCGCTGCAGGGAGTGTACAGATGGATCCCGGGAAGGTGAGAGGTGGTGGATTGGCCCCAGCCTACGTCCAGAGTGCAGCTGCAATGTTTCCTGTGATTCGCCAACTTTTATCGCCGCTTTATACAGGGTTAGAGAACCCTGGCTTCCCCCCTGTCTGCACTCACCTCTCCCAAGGTTCCGTTCACATGGTCCCCAGCTGCTGACCGGGCGTTCCAGCTCAAACACTGTACTGTTTCACCACTGCTACCATCTTTGTTCATCCTGACCCGTCTCGCCAGTTCGTGGTGGAGGCAGATGCGTCGGATGTCAGAGTGGTGGCGATCCTGTCCCAGCGTTCGGCCCTGGACAAAGTTACATCTGTTGTGGAAAATCTTCCCTTTTCTTAAAAATAAAGCACGTTCAGAGTTTGTAAAAGTAAAGTAGACTTAATTACAAAAAGCAATATAGCAGAGTTGATCTGCAGAATAACTGAATTTTAGCTCAAAGTACACGTCTTCTCATACAGTTTTATAGTATTTCAGGCTCACACCTTTTAAAAAAACTTCCTTGTTTGTTTGCTCTACTATTGTTTCCAAGATTTACTGCGCAAGTGACGTACCAGTGACTTTGGTGAGATCACCAGTGATGCACTCTGACTCCTCCTTCCTTCCTTACTTGCATTTGGAAACAATAGTGCCCAAACCATCTTCTGAAAAAAAAGCCATTCTCAGGCCCTGTTACTTTTACTGTTGTTTCAGTCCATAGACACAGTTGAAGTCGGAAGTTTACAAGCACTGTTTTTCACAATTCCTGACATTTACACAACTTTATTTTAAGAATGTGAAATGTCAGAATAATAGTAGTGATTTTATTTCAGCTTATTTCTTTCATCACATTCCCAGTGGGTTAGAAGTTTATACACTCAATTAGTATTTGGTAGCATTGCCTTTCAATTGTTTAACTTGGGTCAAACGTTTCGGGTAGCCTTCCACAATAAATTGAGTGAATTTTGGCCCATTTCTCCTGACAGAACTGGTGTAACTGAGTCAGGTTTGTAGGCATCCTTGCTCGCACGAGCTTTTTCAGTTCTGCCCACAAATGTTCTATAGGATTGAGGTCAGGGCCTTGTGATGGCTTCTCCAATACCTTAACTGTTGTCCTTAAGCTATTTTGCCACAACTTTGGAAGTATGCTTGGGGTCATAGTCTATTTGGAAGACCCATTTGCGACCAAGCTTTAACTTCCTGACTGATGTCTTCAATATATCCACATAATTTTCCTTCCTCATGATGCCATCTATTTTGTACAGTGCACCAGTCCCTCCAGCAGCAAAGCACCCCTACAACATGATGCTGCCACCCCCGTGCTTCACGATTGGGATGGTGTTCTTCGGCTTGCAATCCTCCATAACAATGGTCATTTTTGCCAAACAGTTCTATTTTTGTTTCATAAGACCAGAGGACATTTATCCAAAAAGTACGATCTTTGTCCCCATATGGAGTTGCAAACCATAGTCTGGCTTTTTTTTAATGGCGGTTTTGGAGCAGTGGCTTGTTCCTTGCTGAGTGGCCTTTCAGGTTATGTCCATATAGGACTTCTTTTACTGTGGATATAGATACTTTTGTACCTGTTTCCTCCAGCATCTTCACAAGGTCCTTTGCAGTTGTTCTGGGATTGATTTGCACTTTTGGCACCAAAGTATGTTCATCTCTAGGAGACAACGCTTCTCTTTCCTGATCGGTATGACGGCTGCGTGGTCCCATGGTCTATACTTGCATACTATTGTTTGTACAGATGAACGTGGTACCTTCAGGCATTTGGAAATTGCTCCCAATAATGAACCAGACTTGTGGAGGTCTACAATTTTTCTGAGGTCTTGGCAAAGAGGCACTGAGTTTGAAGGTAGGCCTTGAAATACATCCACAGGTACACCTCCAATAGGCTAAATGACATAATTTGAGTCAATCAGAAGCTTCTAAAGCCACGACATCATTTTCTGGAATTTAAAGGCACAGTCAACTTAGTGTATGTAAACTTCTGACCCACTGGAATAGGTGAAATAGTCTGTAAACAATTGTTGGAAGAATAACTTGTGGCATGCACAAAGTAGATGTCCTAACCGACTTGCCAAAACTATAGTTTGTTAACATAATCTCTGGAGTGGTTTAAAAATGAGTTTTAATGACTTCAACCTAAGTGTATGTAAAATTCGACTTCAACTGTACATCCTGTAGCATGGATGATTTACACAGTTAATTTTTTAACATATGCATACGTCCTGTAAAATGCCTGACTCATGTTACATTTTCTATTCTATCCTGGGACATAGTGGTTAACTGGAAAATCCCCAACTGGAAAAATCCCAACACATCCCTTAGCCTTCTTCTCCCATTGCCTCAACACCACGTAGAGGAATTACGATGTGGGGAATCGTGAGCTTCTCGCGTTAGAGGAGTAGAGGCATTGGCTGGAGGGGGGGGGGGAACATCTGTTTATCGTGTGGACAGACCACAAGAACTTGGAATATCCCCGCACCTCCAAGCTTCTCAAATTTCAAGATCGGTGGGCCCTGCTTTTCACCCGGTTCAACTTCTCCCTCTCATCCTGACCAGGATCCAAGAATGTCAAGCCGAGACCATCCTTCCCACCTCGTGCTTGGCAAAGGCACTCAATTGGGGAATAGGGAAGCAGGTCCAGGAGGCGCAGCGTACCCAGCCGAATCCTGGCGGGGGGCCGAGATAACCGGATGTTTGTTCCTGACGCTGTCCGCTCATCGGTCCTGGAGTGGGCCCATTCCTCCAGGCTTTCCTGCCACCCGGGCTCCCGTCGGACCCTGGCCTTTGTGTGACAATGGGTTTTGGTGGCCTACCATGGTTCCTAATGTCTCTGCGTTCGTCGCTGCATGCACGTTCTGTGCGCAGAACAAGACTCCAGCTGGTCTCCTCCAACCTCTACCTGTTCCTCACCATCCTTGGTCTCACAAATCCCTGGACTTTGTCACGGGTCTTACCCCGTCTGATGGCAACACCGTCATCCTGACAGTTGTGGACCGGTTTTCCTAAACCGCCCACTTCATTCCTCTCCCCAAGCTACCCTCCGCCAAAGAGACGGCCCAGCTCATGGTGCAGCACGTTTTACGGATCCATGGACTCAGAGTGGACATGGTCTCCGACCAGGGTCCTCAGTTCTCGTCCCAGCTCTGGAAGGTGTTCTGCACACTCATTTGGTTGTCTGCTAGCCTGTCATCCGGGTTCCTTCCTCAGTCCAATGGCCAGTCGGAGCGAACCAACCAAGACCTAGAGACGACTCTTCGCTGCCTGGTCTTTGCCAACCCCACCACCTGGAGCCAGCAACTAGTGTGGGTCGAATACTCCCGCAACACCTTTCCCTGCTCTGCCATTGGTCTCTTGCCCTTTGAGTGTTCCCTTTTGTTATCAGCCCCCGCTCTTCCCTGAGCAAGAGGTCGGCATACCTTCGGCTCAGATGTTTGTCCGCCACTGTCGTCGTACCTGGAAGAGAGCCAGCCTTCTCAAGATCACCTCCAGGTACCGACGACAAGCGGACCGCCACTGGACCCCGGCTCCCTGCTATAGTCTCGGGCAGAGAGTATGGCTGTCCAACCAAGATCTGCCCCTCCAGTTGGAGTCCCGCAAACTTTCCCCCTGGTTTATCAGCCCTTTCCCCATCTCCAAGATCATTAGCCCCTCTGCTGTTCTTCTGTTGCCCCGTACCCTCCGTATACATCCCACTTTTCATGTGTTAATAATCAAACCCATGTCTCACAGCCCTTTTGTCTCCTGTTTCTGATCTGTGTTACGGACCTCTGCCTTCCCTTTACCTGTCATTTTTGCCTGCCCCCTGTTTTTGTAATAAACTTTTGTTGTTACTTCGACACTGTCTGCATCTGGGTCTTCTCCTGAAACGTGATAGTAGTAGCCTTATATAGCCTTACTGTCACGTTCGGGTGTGTAGAGAGACCAAGGCGCAGCGTAACGATAGTTCGACATCTTTATTGAATGAACTATCGAACTATACAACTATAACAACTACAATATATAACGAAAGGGAACACACGTAGCACGACACGAGACATAACATAACAATGAACCACGCCAACGGAGTGGAACACAGACATATAAGTAAGATCCCTAATTAGAGGTAATGCATAGCAGCTGCCTCTAATTAGGGATCCTACACACACACACCAGACAGAAATAGAAATGATAGATCTGCCAGACTCTGACCATAGAAATATAGAGAAGCAAAGCTTCTCTATGGCCAGAGCCTGACAGTACCCCCCCCCCAAAGGCGCGGACTCCCGGCCGCAAGAAAATTAAACACAAACATGAGGGAAGGGTAAGGGAGGAAAAAAAAAACATCACACGATCGCAGGTGGCGGTTCCGGCCCCGGCGAAGTGGCTAGCTTCCTCCCCATTTCTACTGGGCCCGGTGTGGCTGGCGACTCAGGCCATTTAAAGGGGCAACCCACTGGTCCTGGAAATGACCATGGTGGGGCAAAAGGCTCAAGCCAAGGAGCGGGGCAAATAACCGGGCCAGGACTGGGCATCGGTGTAACAGGCGACTCCGGCCATATAAAGGGGCAACCCACCAGTCCTAGAAATGACCATGGTGGGGAAAAAGGCTCAGGCCATGGAGCGGGGCAAATAACCGGGCCAGGACTGGGCACCGGTGTGGCAGGCGACTCCGGCCATATAAAGGGGCAACCCACCGGTCCTGGATACAACAATGGTGGGGAAATAAGTTCAGGCCATGGAGCGGGGCAAATAACCGGGCCAGGACTGAGCACCGGTGTGGCAGGCGACTCCGGCCATATAATCGTCACGGAAGGTTCCGGGCTGTCGATCGTCACGGAAGGTTCCGGGCTGTCGATCTTCACGGAAGGTTCCGGGCTGTCGATTTTCACGGGAGGTTCCGGGCTGTCGATTTTCACGGGAGGTTCCGGGCTGTCGAGCGTCACGGGAGGTTCCGGGCTGTCGAGCTTCACGGGAGGCTCCGGGCTGTCGAGCGTCACGGGAGGCTCCGGGCTGTCGAGCGTCACGGGAGGCTCCGGGCTGTCGAGCGTCACGGGAGGCTCCGGGCTGTCGAGCGTCACGGGAGGCTCCGGGCTGTCGAGCGTCACGGGAGGCTCCGGGCTGTCGAGCGTCACGGGAGGCTCCGGGCTGTCGAGCGTCACGGGAGGCTCCGGGCTGTCGAGCGTCACGGGAGGCTCCGGGCTGTCGAGCGTCACGGGAGGCTCCGGGCTGTCGAGCGTCACGGGAGGCTCCGGGCTGTCGAGCGTCACGAGAGGCTCCGGGATGTCGAGGCGCACCGACGGTCTGATGCGTTGAGCTGGCACTGGAGGCACCTGGCTGGGCTCACGCACTGGAAGTCGAGTGCGGGGAGTCGGCACGGGACGTACCGGACTGTAGAGGCGCACTGGAGGCCTGGTGCGTGGAGCTGGTACTGGAGGAACCTGGCTGGGCACACGCACTGGAGGTCGAGTGCGGGGAGTCGGCACGGGACGTACCGGACTTTGCACATGCACTGGAGGTAGAGTGTGGGGAGTCGGCACGGGACGTACCGGACCGGGGAGGCGCACTGGAGGCCTGGTGCGTGGAGCTGGCACTGGAGGAACCTGGCTGGGCACACGCACTGGAGGTCGAGTGCGGGGAGTCGGCACGGGATGTACCGAGCTAGGGAGGCGCACTGGAGGTTGAGTGCGGGGAGTCGGCACGGGACGTACCGGACTTTGCACACGCACTGGAGGTAGAGTGCGGGGAGTCGGCACGGGACGTACCGGACTGGGGAGGCGCACTGGAGGCCTGGTGCGTGGAGCTGGCACTGGAGGAACCTGGCTGGGCACACGCACTGGAGGTCGAGTGCGGGGAGTCGGCACGGGACGTACCGAGCTAGGGAGGCGCACTGGAGGTTGAGTGCGGGGAGTCGGCACGGGACGTACCGGACTTTGCACACGCACTGGAGGTAGAGTGCGGGGAGTCGGCACGGGACGTACCGGACTGGGGAGGCGCACTGGAGGCCTGGTGCGTGGAGCTGGCACTGGAGGAACCTGGCTGGGCACACGCACTGGAGGTCGAGTGCGGGGAGTCGGCACGGGACGTACCGGGCTAGGGAGGCGCACTGGAGGTTGAGTGCGGGGAGTCGGCACGGGACGTACCGGACTGGGGAGGCGCACTGGAAGCCTGGTGCGTGAAGTCGGCACATGTGGCACAGGACTAATAACACGCACCTCAGGGCTAGTGCGGGGAGCAGGCACATGACGTACCTGACTGGGAAGGCGCACTGGAAGCCTGGTGCGTGAAGTCGGCACATGTGGCACAGGACTAATAACACGCACCTCAGGGCTAGTGCGGGGAGCAGGCACATGACGTACCGAACTGGAGAGGCGCACTGGAGGCCTGGTGCGTGGAGTCGGCACTGATGGCGCCGGACTGGTGACACGCACCTCAGGGCGAGTGCGAGGAGCAGGCACATGACGTACCGGACTGGAGAGGCTCACTGGAGTGTAGCAGACTGCCGGACCCAGACTGGGCACCGGTGGAGCGGACTGCTCTGGCACTGGAGTAGAGCAGACGGCCGGACCCCGACTGGGTACCGGTAAAGCGGACTGCTCTTTCACGGGAGTGGAGTAGGCGACAGGACACGGATCATTCCACTCCGACATTTCCCGTTCAACTTCCTCCGCTATCTCCCACATTTCCTCCAACACGTCTCCAAACTGGCTCTCCAAATAATTCTCCTCTTCTTCACTTTGCGCCCCCCATTTATATGTTGGGCACAGTGCATCCCACATGGAGAGTGGTACTGGTGCGTCCTCTTCCTTACCAGACCACCCCCATAGCCCCCCCCCGAAATTTTCCTGGGGTTGACTACGGGCTCCGTTTCCTCCTTTTCTCCGCTGTCTTCCTTTCTTCCTCTCCGTTGCTCCAGTTTTACACTGCTTGGTCGGTTGGTGGTTCATTCTGTCACGTTCGGGTGTGTAGAGAGACCAAGGCGCAGCGTAACGATAGTTCGACATCTTTATTGAATGAACTATCGAACTATACAACTATAACAACTACAATATATAACGAAAGGGAACACACGTAGCACGACACGAGACATAACATAACAATGAACCACGCCAACGGAGTGGAACACAGACATATAAGTAAGATCCCTAATTAGAGGTAATGCATAGCAGCTGCCTCTAATTAGGGATCCTACACACACACACCAGACAGAAATAGAAATGATAGATCTGCCAGACTCTGACCATAGAAATATAGAGAAGCAAAGCTTCTCTATGGCCAGAGCCTGACACTTACATAAAGACTAGGCTATTTTCCTATCGTCCAAATCCCACTTAAACCCAAAATTCTTAACTTTATTCTGTAATCCATAAATTGCATTATAAAATCACGTCTCGCATGTTAAAATACAGTTAACATTTCACTCGCTTCTCTGCGCTGTCTGGTATTGCTGCCCATAAAGTAGATCTGGATATTTTTTTTTAAACATGATTTGGTTCCATTTACGATACCTTGATATTTAAACAATTTCCTCTCCATCTCCCTGTTATTCCTGAGCTGATCTGCTATCTGTATAATCATCAACTCCATTTTGCCAAATGTCATTTGTTGGAGATTATCTAGCAAGCTTAGCAACTTTGGTCATTTTAATAAATTGGGGAACATGATAAAGCTCAGAATTTATGAAATTCACAACAATGTCATTGGCGATCAAAGTTACTATCATGAATAAATCACTTTTACTTGCTGTGAAATCTTTACACAGTGCACTGTGGGGTTCAACAGGAGTAATTTTAAGCTCCTGTCAGGCTCTGGCCATAGAGAAGCCTATTTGCTTCTCTATGTAGCCATGGTCAGTCTGACAGTTCTATTATTTCTGTTTCTGGTGGTGGTTTGTGGTGGATCCCTAATTAGAGGCAGCTGCTGTGCATCATCTCTAATTAGGGATCCTACATAGGTTTGTATGTTCCACACCGGGGATGTGGGTCATTGTATATATTTCGCCACAGAGAAGTGTGCTTTTGTTACATTTGTATATCGTGTTTCATTTTGACATTACGTTTGTACATCGTGTTTTATTTGTTTGTGTAGTTCATACATTTTATGCGCTGCGTCTTGGTCTATGCATGCACCCTCTCATGACAGACCTTGGGCTATGTATGCACCCGGTCGTGACAGCTCCTTGAATAACCTTAGGTTTCTCTGCAATGAAAAATACCCCAACATCATTCTTCCAAGAACCACTTAGGAGGTGGGGTTAATTGAGGAATCCCCATTGTTGTAGAGTTCTTGAGGGAACTTTATTAACTGTGCCAAAACAGTAAAACGGGTTGATTTGCCTCTGAATATATAGCTAGCTATATAATTTCCCTTAAAGGGACATTTCACTGCTGCTGCATTTCACTTTATTCAATGTCTTCCAAAAGGTGCCCTTTGTGCAGCATTGGAAAACCTACTTGGTCTTTGTGGTTGAATATGTGTTTTATATTCACTGCTCAACTGAGGGACCTTAGATAATTGTATGCGTGGAGTACAGAGATTTGGTAGTCGTTCAAAATATCATGTTAAACACATTGCACAGAGTGAGTCCATGCAAATTATTATGTGAATTGTTAACCTTTTACTGCTGTGGGCTAAATTGGTGGTCTTAAACAAATCTACTTTGAAGCAAAAGTATTCACCTCACACACGGTTATGGGCTTAAAAAAAGAAGACCGGTACCATGTCAGATATAGAGTTGAAAGGTCAGATATAGTCAATTATGATATTGCATCCCAATATTACACTTTATATACATCACAGAAGACTGAAATATAACAACCATTCGACAGAGAAACACCAGATTTTAATTTTTCTAAATGCTTATTAATTATGACAATTTTTAACATTGCACCCATTTTTACTCCTGAACTTGCCATAACAAAAGGATTGAATACTTTCTGAAGGCACTGTAGCTAGCTATAACGTTAGACTACAGTCAATGTTAGGTATAGCAAACAAAGCATTATGGCCGAATCGATCACGAAATTGTACTATACTGAACAACAGTGCCTTGTGTAAAAAGAGAGCTCATATTGCTGGTCTAGGCTGCCGCCACTGCTTGCTGGTCTCACAATTTCTCGCTGTCTCCAATCCTTCAGTGTATTCAGGCTCAAATAAATAGTGCTGTATGTCCGTACATCATCCAGCTCTTGGAAAGAGGAATCATCAGAAGCAGCCAGCTGTGCGGTAACATAGCTCCTGTGAACCTGTAAACTAGTACCACCCTCGTTTTTAGAAAGTCTGCCTTCGAGGGTGGGAACAAGGAAGTAGGGCTGTAGTCAGGTAAAGTTATCAACCTAGATGTCCTGGCAGATAGGAACATTGTTGAGTCCAATAGCTCTATTGAACAAGGAAAACCATATCAACTCGCTACTAGGCCACAATAATTGCTACAAAACATGACTCCATTTATTTTTAGATCAGACAAAAGGCTCAATCAGCCAATTAAGTCATTGGTTGAATTCTCCCGGCGTGAAAAATAAACTACATTTTTAAATAATTCTGTCTGAAACCATCTCATTATATAGAGAGACTGGAAAAAAGTGTCTAAAAAAAAAGTCTAGCATATATACAGTGCTTTCGGAAAGTATTCAGACCCCTTCACCTTTTCCAAGTTTTGTTATGTTGCAGCCTTATTCTAAAATGTATTCAATATTTTATTTTTCCTCAGCAACCTACACACAATACCCCATAATGACAAAGCGTATTAAACATTTCAAATGGAAATATCACTTTTAATTAAGTATTCAGACCCTTTGCTATGAGATTCAAAATTGAGTTCAGATGCATCCTGCTTCCATTGATCATCCTTCAGAGGTTTCTACAACTTGATTGGAGTTCACCTGTGGTAAATTCAATTGATTGGACATGATTTGGAAAGGCACACCTGTCTAAGGTCCCCAAGCCATAAGGTCGAAGGAATTGTCTGTAGAGCTCCGAGACAGGATTGTGTCAAGGCACAGATCTGGGGAAGGGTCCCAAAACATTTCTGCAGCATTGAAGGTCCCCAAGAACACAGTGGCTTTCATCATTCTTAAATGAATGAAGTTTGGAACCACCAAGACTCTTCCAAGAGCTGGCTGCCTGGCCGAACTGAGCAATCGGGGGAGAAGGGCCATGGTCAGGGAGGTGACCAAGAACCCGATAGTCACTCTGACAGAGCTCCTCTGTGGAGATGGGAGAAACTTCTAGAAGGACAACCATCTCTGTAGCGCTCCACCAATCAGGCCTTTATGGTAGAATAGCCAGACGGAAGCCACTTCCCAGTAAAAGGCACATGACAGCCAGATTGGAGTTTTCCAAAAGGCACCTAAAGACTCTCAGACCATGAGAAGGAATATTCTAGTTTAGATTTGGCTGCTAAGACTTTTGCCATATTTCTTTGAGAATCATCAATCCATGGAGATGGACGAGCCCTATTGTAGTCAACACAGGTGAAATTGTTTGCAGCAAATATTTCAATACAACAGGCAGGAGTGAGTACACAAAACTTCACATTTATTTTGTATTGGGTGTATCTACCGACGGCCTGTATAGGTCCGGAAAGACATCCGTGTTTTTTGTTATTTTGGTCTTATTATTCTACCTGGAAACACGGTGGATGATTCAGAATCCATTGAAGAGCTTGAACGATTCATTGACGAGAGATACTTACATGCCGCTGTCAGGTTGACGAGCTAAGGAAAGAGAACTCGGTGCTGAAATGTACTGTAGGTGGAGTTGATGCAAAAAGATCAAACAACTTTTAAAAAACCTTGCTTGATGTACAGTGTCGATCAATGCGGGACAATCTCATCATTCAGGGATACCGGAGAACGACAACAGCAGAAGCTGTGAAGTCACTGTCCAACACTTTGTCAACTCAACGGAAACTGCCCACTGATGTCATGCGTAATGTCCATAGAATGAGTAAGGCCTATTATTGCATGTTTTGAACATTTTAATCATAAGAAAAGGGTGAAGAGCAGGGGCAGAGAACTCAAACACTGATTTTGGAATGAATAATCACTTCCCCACAGAAATCAATGAAAAGAGAAAAAGCTGTATCCCATTATGAAAGAAAAGCGTTGCCTGAACCAACGAGTCTCCTTAGTGATGGATAAACTTTACATCAACTGACAACTGTATCGGGACTCTAGACTAACTCCCTGTGTCAGGCTCTGGCCATAGAGAAGCAATAGGCTTCTCTATGTAGCTTGGTCAGAGTCTGACAGTGTCGTTCTTTTCTGTTTCTTTGTCGGTTTTGGGTGGATCTCTAATTAGAGGCAGCTGCTACCCGTTGTCTCTAATTAGGGATCCAATATATGTTGAGTCTGTCCCTCACGCTGGTGTGGGTCGTTATCGTTACATGTCGAGGTATATGTCGCAGTCACGGTGAATATAAGTGTGCTTTGTTTTACGTCCGTTCATTTCGTGTGTTAGGTGAACGTGACGTTTTGTCTATCGTGTTTGTTTTGTGTTTTGTTATAGTTCGTTCATTTGAAATATTTATTACATAGTAAATAGAAAATAAAAATGTTGAACTATAATCCCTGCGCTGTGTCTTGGTCTCTCCCACACCCACAACGTGACACCCTGGCTATTTGAATCCAATGTTCAAATGTTAGTTTGTGTCGTAGTGTATCATGAGATATTCAACTAGAACGAATACTTGTTCTATTGATCTTAACTTGACATGGAAAGGGCTGCATGTAGCTCAGGTTAATGTATGTAGCCTTCCTAACAAAATACATGAGGTTTTGAACTTGGTCAACATAAATAATATTCATATTTTGGCTTTGACCAAAATGCATTTGGATGCATCTGTAAATGATGGGCAAATTAACATTCATGGATATAGTCTACTTAGAAGGGACAGGAATATGAATGGTGGGGGTGTAGCACTGTACATCCAGAATCATATACCTTTTTAAGAGGAAGGATGACCTTAATGTATGTCAAGTAGAGGCACTATGGGTTCAAGTACATCTGCCTCACCCGGCACCCATATTGGTATGATGTGTGTGTAGACCTAGCTCTAAGGTTTCCTATCTGGATGATTTATGCACTGGGTTTGACCAGGCCACAGATAGTAACAGATGTATTTATATTGGATGATTTTAATATAAATTGGAAGGATCATAAAAATTATCATAAACATTGAGCCCACATAGCAATCTACACAGTGTATACAATAATGAAATTAAATGCCTATTGCTTATTTTAGGCCTTTCTAATAATCATCCATTTTATGTCTATGCTTATTTTCTTTGATGTATAGCGACACGTTGGTGTGTTACTGGAGGGCGAGAGTCACAAAATTAAATGGTAGTTCAGTTTTAGACCACTTGTCCATTGTTTTCTTTGTATCAATGGCTCTGTTTTATTTTCAAATGTAATATGTATGTACTTACTGTCACGATCGGGTGTGTAGAGAGTAGACCAAGGCGCAGCGTAGCGATAGTTCGACATTGTTTATTTGAATAAACTATACTTGATGGGAACTATACAAAATAACAAATATGCAGATGATAGAACTGAAAGGCAACACACTTACTTCGACACGAGACATAGGACAATGAACCACGCCATGAGAGTGGAACACACACATATAAGTAGGATCCCTAATTAGAGGTAATGCAAGGCAGCTGCCTCTTATTAGGGATCCCACACACACAACACCACACAGACGTAGAATAGCTAGAACTGTCAGACTCTGATCATAGAAATATAGAGAAGCAAAGCTTCTCTATGACCAGAGCCTGACACTTACGTACATGTATCATACATAATTTCCCATTCGGTGCATTAAACAGATGGAAACAGAACCATAGATAACTTATCAGTGGGGCAGTTCTCTTTGAACCCATTATGACGCCCCGAAAATGGGTTCTGTTTCCTCTGGGCAAGTTCAGTTCCAACTGTGTTCAAAACTGTTATGCATGCTGGAGTATCAAAAGCTGTTGAATTGTACTTTTTCTTAGACACTGTGTTCAGACAGACTGTGTTACTAGAACAAAAAGCAATAGCGCCATAGCATTGAAGGTGAACAACATCCAATAAAGAGTATCTCATGTCTGACACACTGAAGTTCTAGTATTTTGCTCCAAGATAACTCATCTGACTCTAACCTGCTATAACCTACTTTTAAATTTCCTCAGCCATTTCCTGGTTGCTAAAACTCTAATAGTTCACCTGATTTCCATAACCAAAAATATTGTTGTTTCAGCAGTTTGAAGCTGGTGTACAAAACCTAAAGTAAAAGACTCAAAAACAAAACTTAAGAACTGGAAGTATAGAAGTAGCTCACATAGAACAGATCCTTAGACTTGCTTTCAAGTAGAATGATTGATCTATAACTCACATTTACATGTGAATTGGGTCGGATGCCCAAATAAGTTTCATATTGGCAAACTGCAGTTAAAACAACAACAGTGCCTTCAGAAAGTGAATTTACTTTAGCTAGCTTGACGGTTAGCCTAAGCTATACTGAACAAAAATATAAACATGTAAAGTGTTGGTCCCATGTTTCATTAGCTGAAACAAAAGATCCCAGAAATGTTCCATACAGACAAAATGCTTTTTCTCTCAAATTTTGTGCACAAATTTGTTTACGTCCCTGTTAGTGAGAATTTCTTCTTTGACAAGATAATCCATATAAATTATCAGAAAACATATTTGGTAGCGGAATAACATTTGGGGAAATAGGATCTAGAATTTTTTTTCCTTATCTATTATTATTATTATTATTACCATAAAACTCCAATTAATGTGCTTAAATCGCTGAACACAACAGGTGCTTTATTACAGACAGGCTTCTGTTTGAGATTTCGCTCATCTGCATAGTTAATTGTTTAATTCCAGCATTCACTTCCAATTTCTTCATTTCCTGCACTAATGTGCTTTCATTTACACACTGTATCACGTTTCTTTGGTCTTAGTATGCCTCTATTTCGGAAAATAAAAACTTCCCATGAACTAGATGACAGACAGGGGGAGCTGTTTTGAGGCCACTGTGCCTCCATCTTGGTACTCCCCCACCTTTGTCAATCATACTTTGGAAGCTATAGAAATGCAATAAATTAAATTAAATTGTATTAATGTCTACATTCCCCCCCCCCCCCCCACGTTTATTATTTTACAGACACCTTAACGCATACTTTTAAATTATATTATGTGAGCTAAACATAAAAAAAAGTTCAAATTTTACTGTCCACACTACAACATAAAAAAACTGTAATTTTGTCCTTGAAACATTTAATTGAAATACTGTAGCATTCCATTCATTTCTATGGAGGATTGCTTCTTCTGAGGAGTACCAATATGGCCGACCGGTGGCTTCAAAACCTCTCATTGGCCAAAACATAGCATCAGAAATCCACGGTTTATGTACATAACTGTCTGTGTGCTTGCTGAGTTTCATTGGCTGTGTTTAGACAGGCAGCCCAATTCTGATATTCTTTCCACTAATTGGAGTTTGACCAATCAGATCAGCTTTGAAAAAGCTCTGATGTGAAAAGATCTGATGTGATTGGTCAGAAGACCACTAATGGAAAAAATATCAGAACTGGGCTGCCTGTCTAAACACAGCCAGTGTGGGCTATAAGAAGCATGGCTTCACGAGTTGTAAAGACCTTATCGCATAAGACTTCAAATAGACTATAATTTATTATCTATAAAGGATGCCATCTAAGGAAAATTCAAAACCCTTTTAGTGCAACTACTGCCTTGGTTTAAACAGACTAAAAATATATATACAAAACAGGGCTCATGGGAGAGGTTTTAAACTTCATGACCCACCAATTACCTGTCATCAAAGTTCCTCTTTTCCGAAGACATCAGTAAACGCACTAGCTAAATAAATATTGCCATAATTCTGCTTTGATAAACAGATCGACAATTGGTTTCTTGGATTGAGCCACTTATAAAAGCACTGGTCCCTCTGCTGTGTATTTTGTTTCCATTCAGCCAAGATAAAAGTAACATAATAGATTGATTCTCTTCTGCAAATTGAATTTCAAAGTGGTGCTCGTAATTTATGAACTATTTTGGCCTGATCGGCAATTTTAAAACGAAATTTAAAGAACAACAAGTGGATTTGCAGGCAATTTGACGATTCGCCAAAGAGTTATACTTCTTGCACTGTTATTATTTATATAATGTAACATATTAATGTAGACAGGTTTTATTTCTTAATGTAAGACAACATGTTTGTGTCTAGACTATATGTTTTTGTTTTGCTTTGCCTTTTAGTCACATTCGAAGCTTGTGTGGCAGTGGCACACTTTGTACTGAAAACTCCTCCATAGATCAACTGTTTTCATAATAAAGTACTTGTATTTTTCCTCAGCGATGACTAACCTTAGACTGTAACTTGCTCTTAGCTACTTTTGACACTTGCAATGGGTCACACACACCATGAACAAAACAAATAAGTGTAGTCAAGGCAACCAGAAGTTGGAGGGAAAGGCATTAGCAAGTGTTAGCTAACTTCAAAGCTTGGGGCTGTGAGAACTTTACTTCCTTGAAGTTTAATTAAATGTAAAATGTTAAGCCTTTTTGTTTCTCTGTTCAGATAAACTTTTATTAACAGTAGAAAAACTGCCTGAGGAAACCTATTATTCAGCAGACTCATCTGGAGTCTAGTAGCCGGGTTGCCATGGAACATCCTCACTTCCCCTGCCCTGCCCAACCCAACCTTGTTAAATATCTGGTATCTACATGACTAATTGAACACCCCTAGTCTGTGCCATAGTCTGTCATAGTGCTAATGTCCATTGGAATCATTAACAGGTGAAAAGGACAATAACAATATTAGAGTCCTATTTTGGGGGTTTCAGTCTCCATCAATAAATTACATCAAAGGTTGTAAAGGGTTTTGGGAAGACGTCGTATCCTATCTGCGGGAGTTGACTTCTATCCTCTACGCTCTTATGTACAGCGGGTGAAATAAGTATTGAACACGTCACCATTTTTCTCAGTAAATATATTTCCAAATGTGCTATTGACATGAAAGTTTCACCAGATGTTGGTAACAACCCAAGTAATCCATAC